>QFFB01001128.1:0-16427 GCA_003316465.1 Ramaria cf. rubripermanens
TCAAAAAGTCCCGCTGCTTGCTTTCTGCGTCGTGGGTCTTCATACGGTGAGCATTGCTGCAGTGCACCACAGATCAATGATGACAGGTCATCTAGGACATTTTACAGCTATGGTTCCCCTGCTTTTGGAAGATGAAACGGACACGGATAACCCAGGAAGATATAAGTATGGAGTCTTCGAATAATGCTGTTGAAGTTGCCGAGGATAAGGAAGGTAGCCAGCAATACTTATTGGAGAGGGGTGTTGGGGGAACGGTCGATGTCTCCGGTGTAGGGTCAGACGACCGCGTTCTCCCCACACCATATGTATAGCTATCTGTCATAATCCAGAACCTCGAAGACTGTGACCCGGTTCTCTATAGCCTCGCCCTGTATTTATACGAAGTATAACTGTTTGCTAACGCTAGGCTCTCAGAATCCTCGTGCCAGCGTAAGTGGCGCCGGCAGTTTACTCAGTGTTTAAGTAGGGACGTCCTTACATCAGACGAGTTCCGCTCCGGGGTCCCGGCTTCGTCATCGCAACGTGAGCGTTACAGCGCTTTCAAAAAACCTTGAACGCGCGTCCCGTTCATCCTCCTTTTTCTCCTTTCTCTCCCCCATGCATCCGCGGTGCGTTTTACCCTTGTCTCGCCTTGCTGACCCTAGTTCCGCTGAACGCTGCTGCGCTCTTTAGGCTTGAGTCCCGCTAGATCGCGTCAGCAATCTAATGACCGCGTCGGTGCGTCGTCGTACGTGTCTCAGTGGGGGTCTCACTCTTGCCTATTTAGCAGCTCTCCCGCGCTTTTTTCGTGTGCTCGCTCGCTCGCTCCGCACGCCCAGCCTTCGCACAGGTATTTTATTGCAGCCGCACTTGCTCGCCGCATGTGAACCAACCTCGCACAGTTTAGAGCTGATTTGCACTTCCCCTCCCTCCCTCTCTCTTCTTTCATATCCCTGCATGGCATAAACACTTTTTCCCATTGGGTTTTTTACTGCCATGTGCTGTTGCCAGGTATCAACTTTCTTCATGTGCAAATGCTTTTTTATGTCTTTTATGTACTTGTATCTATATTGGTGATCCAAACAGCTGTCCAAAAATCTCAATGTTTTTTCCTTTGTGGTAGCCTCACTTGGTGCCAGCTGTCAAGATTGGATTTTGGGGTAAATATGTAATGTCAGTACATTTCTGACATGAGCCTACAGTTGTAGCAAATAACCCAGGAGGAGTATGCAATAAATAGCACATGTCCTCAAGGAAAGGCCACCCCAAGTCAGGTGTTCCTTTCACTGGTCCAAACACTCCTGCAAAGTGCTGCAAATAGCAGTCTTGGTGATGCCCCTAAGGGAGTGTAGCAAATAAGATCAAAGGTTCAAGCTCACTGATGAGTAAAACTATCAATGTTACAGTGGATAGTTCACTATGGTTTTTCTATGGGTCTGAGGTCAAATAACAAGGTAGACATATGATAATTGAACTAGGGAGTATACATGCAAAAAGCAAAGTACTTCTAGTAAACTAAGGATGCAGGGGGAAGTGAATGGGGGAGAGCATGGGAGTGGAAGGCCTACTTCTTGCGCTGTATCATGGACAAAGGGGTAGGATATACCTGTATGCAGCAAGGCTTGTGATGGGATCAGCTAGGGTGACATACCAGTAGTACACCACCTGTGCCTCTATATGATGACTGTACTTGATGCAGGGTTGGTGTCAGATGTGCGAATAATGATGGAGCACCATTGACACCTGGTGAATATGCAGTTCAGTGAACAGCAAATAAAGTGGGGGTGATCTGTGCGTGAAGGTGGCATGATGGGATATTTCGGTGATAGCAGGGATCATGGGTGGAGTGATTGTTTAGTAGTATACAGGAAAAATGATGATCCTGACACCAGCATCCCTTACCTCCCCTGCCTGAAGCCAATCTGTCTGACTTGAGGAATTCATTTGTGATGTAATAGCTTCAAGTACAAGTGGGCATAATACAGTCCATACTTAATTGCAGACTACCAACCATGCAATCAATCCTGGGTGTGGCATCTTGCTACAAGCATCTGCAGAGGCTGCAGTACCCTAGATAGGCTTGCACTGAGCCTAGAAGACTAGTCAGAAGTACTGCATGTAGGTCTGCACCTTGAGTTTTTCATTGCAAAACACAGAGGTCAGTGCTATGGCATATATGGATCTGGAGATTGTAGCTTGCTACAGCCAGGTAACATATTGAGTCAAAAGGCTGTTGGACATTGAGGTGCCCATCATGTGGCCTATACCTACTATATAGTAGAATCCATCTGAGCTAGCCTGAGCCAGTACTGTGGACTCCATTCATGGATTCATCGCTGCAATTATGATCTTGGTCCTCAATGTCATAGGTTGCACACTCCTTTCCATGCTTAGTTGTTTCTGTTTCTCTTTCACCAACATGATCCTGTAGTCAACAATTTCTTGTATACATGGATCTTGATGTTGGCATTAACCAGCTTCAAGTAAGTTACTAGCATGTAATGTTTGCCAGCCAGTGACAACCAATCTCCTTTAGTGAATTAACTGACCTTGCCAAGAGAGGCATCAGAGACACAACTGTGGTCCGAGAAGCAGTGCTTATCATCAAGTATGTCCTGAATAGCTGCTATCTGTTCCTTTCCATAGCAACATGCATGCCTTCAAATTGATGACAGCGCCATGATCTCCACACTCAATCTTTCCATTCATGTACATACTCATTGGTCAAATTCTTGCTAGATCCTTCATCAGTTATTACTTTTATGGTTAAGAGGCTGGAGACCTCATACTCTGCCAACTTCGTCTTCAGATGATTCCATAGGTGTTCAATTGGATTTAGGTCTGGAGATTGTGCAGGCCATAATAGGACTTCCATATCATGGTCTTGGAACCAATTTTGGGCCTTCTTGCAAGTGTGTTTGGGATCATTATCCTCCAGGAAGATGATGCCCTGGGGGGTCTTGTCATAAAATGCAAGGCTGCTTTGCAGGTCATCCTCCAGAATCTTGATGTAAAGGTCTCCATCCATCATCCCATCAATCTTGCAAGCATCTCCAACCCACTCCCACAGCATACAGCCCTAAATCATCAAAGATCCTCCTCCAAACTTCAGGGTTCCTTCCACCAGTCTATCTCTCAAACCCTCTCCTGCCTTTTTCCACACCCATTTCCTGCCATTTGAACCCAAGCGATTGATTTTGGTTTCATCTGACCAGACAACCTTCTTCCAGTCCTCCAAAGTCCAGTGCTAGTGCCTTATAGCAAAATCTAACCTCTCCTTTGTCAGGGGACACCCCGTTTCCCACCTTCGGAGTTCCGGAGCTACAACTCCGAAGCTCCGCACTCCCATACCTCCGAAACTCCGGAGTTCCAAACTCCAACCTACTTCCACTTTTGGAGTGGTACTGGAGGTGAAACAACTCGCATACAACATCCAGGGTCGAGTGGAGATCCGTGGCATGCAGGGTTGGTACATACTGGACGACAACCCTGACTGTAGTTAAGTGTAGTATAATACGGGCTCACTGGCAGTGTGAGGCCTTAGACTTTTCTCTTTGGCTTTCCCCTCTGTCAGGTGAGATCCCCTCTCATTGTATGTCTACTTGATTTATGTAAACTTTGGTTTTCCCCTCTGTCAGCCTGTGTGATAGTGTGACTTCCACAGTGCACAAGGGTTGCCCTTACATCCTTCCTATGATGGGGTGTGAGTCTTGGCCTTTTCTTCTTCACCACAGCCTTCATCCCAGCTTTCTTCAGGCCATTTTGAATTGTTTGTGTAGAGATAGGCTTGTTGACAACATCCCTGAGAGCTTTGGTAACCTGGACTGCATTTTCAGCTCTCCCTGAGCCAATAAGGCGAATAGCATGATGAATGTTGGTCTCTGAAAGCTTTGTTGGGTGACCTCCTGAGGACTTTTGAAGACTGGGACAATGTTTGGAGCAAATTCTGGAGATGGTAGCATTGGAAACACCAGTCTGAGATGAGATTTGGTGACCAGAGAGGCTAGAATCAAGGAGAGACAGGATATGGTGTTGCAGTGCAGGTGTCAATGATTTCATAGTGATATGGAGTTGTTCAACAAGTTGTTATGGTTTGTTTGCTATTGTTCAATAGTCACATGATATAGAGGCATCATATTTTACCACTTATAGTAAACTAGTCATTGTATGGAAGCCAGCCAATGTAGATTTTTAGATATCAAGATATCAGCCAAAAAACTGTTTCAATGATATGACTGAATTAAAAATTATGTATCTCCTGAAAAATATGAATGTATGAATCTGATCTATAACATAAATTCAAGCCAAGATAGAGTACTATCATCAGTAATATTTACACAATTTTAACTATTTTATTTCCCAGGTTATAATGCTATTATATTGAAATCAGGAAACATTGAAACAGTTTTTTGAGCCACTGTATGTGTGTGCCCTCCTATGCCTCCAACAAACTCCAGGACTGATTGACTGAGTGGGTGGACACCTAGCACATTCAATATAACATATCTAACATGAGTAGTGTTCTAGCATACTGGCATCATTGTCAGTCCAGATATGAAGACTTTGCTTATGTTTGGGGTGACCTGGGTACACTCTGCTATCTGGTATATAATATCTAAATAATTGCCATTCTGTCTCATGGGACAGGCTTTAGTTCATACTTCTACCTTCAAGTGGTGCAGAACTTTGGAGTGCAAGACTTGAATCCATCCACATATCCCCCACATCCATGTATCCCCCATGTCCATCTATCCTCCCATGTCCCTCATGTCATAGTATCAATCATCCATATCTGCAGCTTTAGTAACATATACCCAGGATCAGTACCATGTCGTCAGCCTCAATATTGTATCCCTATCAGGAGATACAGCTAGGGCCAATAACATATGAGAGTGACATTCCCTATATATTATAATATATATGCACCACTCTGTAGCTACTATTATTATCTATCTCCTACCTAAAAGGGTGTGCAGAGGAGGGTAGATGGAAAGTGCATGATGGTTCAGCATTTCTGGACTGGTGAAGAGACACATTTGCCTCAACTATCCTAGAATGACCCGGTGGGAGATGATGTATGGATCTTGCCTTTGTCTTGGTACATCGGCCTGAGCCTGCATTGCTTCCACTGCTACAGGAGTTGGTTGAGCAGCCTCTTGCCTCTGTCCTCTCAAGGGCTGTGGTGGCAGGCCTGATATAGCAGCTGCCCAAGCACACAACATTGCTATTTCCTCCACCCCCACTACAGGAGGATTAGAAGCTGGCTGTACAGATTGTTGCCTGTATCTTCCTAGGGTTGGCACTGGCAATGCATCTGCCAGAGCATGCATCTTCACAATAGATGCAGAATCTATTATTGGAGGATTAGGAGCAGCCTGTACAGGGTTCTTCCTGAATCTCTTTGAGGGTGGGGCTTTTATAGTATCAGCCTGAGCATGAAGTACTGCCAGCCACACTCTGAGACTGGAAGGAGGAGGCCCTGCATCTGGTTGTTCAGCTGGGTTATTATTAGGAGCATGTGATGGCCCCACAACCACTTGTTGTTGAAAGGGATCAGCTGAATTGTTGTTGTTGTTAGGGAGATTGGAATAGATGGGAAAATGTGGTGATGGTGACTGATTCTGAGCCCTGATGGCAGTGGCTGCAACAGCACACTCTCTATGATGAGTTGTGGATGTCATTTGTCTTTCATCCCTCTCCCTTTCATACTCCAGCTGACAATGGCTCTCTGGAGTAGATATATCCCTGAAAAATACAGGCATAAGCTTATATATAGAGGGAGAACAAAGCAGCTAAAAACTGACATTTGCAAGCTGAAGCTGTTGTTGTAATGTTCAAGACAGTAAAATGAGGCAATGCAAGCTAAAGTTTCACATAAGCTTGGAGAAATAATAATACTGGCATATCAGTCTTACATTGGCAAGCAGAGGCTGTTGCTGTTAATTTTTATGAGAAGGATCAATGGAATTCTTCTTCAGCTATCCAACTGGAAGGTTTCCAGTAAAAAAAAGGCCTGGTCCTGGTCCTGGTCTTGAAGTATTCTTCAGCCGCCAGTAGTGCAAGTCAATACTAAAAAGAACTGCAATGCAGTTGTGGCTCCCTCTAAGGCAGCCCAGGATGATTACCAGGCTCCTTAGCAGAGAAAAACCTGCCCCAGTGAAGAGGTCAGACCCAACAATTTAAAGCAGATAAACCCCTGGGAAGGTGTCTTTTATCCTCTACTGTAGCTGTATAGCTATATCTACTGTAGGTATTTCACTCTCACATAGCATGTGTTTATTTCTATCTATGAAAGGAGGGAGTTGGAGAGGGCAGAGGAGAGAGGTTGAGCAGCAGCAGCAGTGGCTTGGGTCAAGCATTATCATTGGACTGGTGGAGTGGTATATAGTGCTGTACTGGTGAAGTGGTCTGCTGACAAATTGCTGATCTAAGAGCTGACAAAAATGCCCACAGGTGCTGCCCTTGCTTGATTAAATTCAGCATAATACCTAACCCTAATTCTAAAATATGGCCAAATAAGGCTTTTAAATAAGGCTATTTCAAAAAAAAATCCTCATATTTGAGGTATACACATGGCAGACAGAAAATATAATATGTATTAATACAATACATATTAAACATCGATTAGAATCTAGCTTGTAAGTGATCCTTTAACCTCTGCAACTATCTTGGGGGGCAATGTATGATGTCCATGATACTTCTGATTTGCACAAGCCACCTCTGCAGACAAGCCTTGCAAATAAGCAGAAAAAAAACAAGCCTATTAGCATATCTAGCAAACAGGTCAGTAAATGAAAATTAGATTAGACTGAAGGAACATTGCTGTTTGATCTGCAGGTGGGTGCAGGGCATCACCAAGACAAGCAATGACATTCTGTTCCATTTCATCCATGTACAAAGTCAGCCATTCCATCAAAGTCTGTACAGTCTGTACCAGGAGTATAATCAAGGTCTTCAGAATCTGAGACATCTCCACAGTGGCCTTGTAAGATTTAGCAGGTGCTTCTGCAAGGTTGGCAAGATGTGCATGAGAGGCTTTAGATCTTTTCCCCATTGTGCCTATTTTGTTGGCTCATTTCTTCCTTGCTCAGGTACAAGTCATGTGATTTATTACTAAGTGGCCAAAGTGTCTTCACCCAAAAGTAAAAAAAAATCTATAAATGCCAGAAGCTTTGATACTTATAGCTCTTTGCAAGACCCAAGGCACATGTTGTTATTTGATGAGGCAGAACCCAGGACATTAGCTTACCCAAGATGGCTTGAACTGGGTCAACTGGAAAAGTCTAACATTAGTGACACTGATGTCAACTGTTACATCCATGCGTTCCATACTTCTGGTTCTGTCTTCTGCACTATTACTTCTGTTACTACCCTACCTTTACTCAGCTCTTCAATCCCCACAGCCCCTCCATCAGCAAGGTACCTTGTTCCTAGTGGAATGTCTGTGTCCCCTTACCAACAGATGAAGGGTACCTTTTTAGATATCATGCTTACATCCCCTTTCTATGCTATGATCCCCAACTCTGTTTGTGATCTGCATTTGTGTACCTCTTCCACTCTGACTTGGAACTCATTACTCCTACCTACTTACATGTACCCTCTAGTATATAAGCCCCTGTATTCATACTAGTTACCTCAGTTTGAATATTGACTACATTTTGTGTTAACCTTATCTGTTGTGTTCTTAATACACTTCCATCATTACTTCTGCACTTCTACATGCACCATGGAACTGTGCTACATTACCTTTTCACTCTGTTCTGAAGTCTTAGGACCCTGTGATTGTTCAAGAGGTGCAGCATATAAGCTGAAACCAAAGTCCCTTCTGATCCGCCTTCTGTCTTCTGACTTGCAGTTTACACATTTGTAACATCAACCCATGGTGCCAAATGACACCTGGATAGGATGTTGAGGTCATATGGCATTAGTAAGCCTAGAACGCATGGACCTGTTAGTTATATAAAAGCCTCACTAGGAAACTTGTAGCACCTCAGTGAATCCGCCATTCACTGAGGTGAGCCGCACTTTCTCTCCTGTTCCGCTTTCCACTCTATCATTTCTGTTACCACCATACCATCACTCAGCTCTCCAATCCACCTGGCCCCTCCATCAGCAAGGGTACCTTGTTCCTCGTGGAACGTCTGTGTCCCCATACCAACGGATGATGGGTACCTATTTCAGATACTAAGCTTACATTCCCCCTGCCCTATGATCCCTGACTCCGCTCATGATCTGTACCAAACACCTTTTCCGCTCTGACTCAGATCTCATCACTGTTACCTCCTTACATGTACCCCCTAGTATATAAGCTCCTGTATTCACACTAGTAAACTTAGTTTGAATATCAACCACATTTCCATGTTGACCTTCCGTAGTGTTCTTAGTACACTTCCGCCATTACTTCCGCATTCCACACTTCTGCACATAGTGCAAAACTGTGTTACCTGGCTTCACACTTCTGTTCCGAAATCTTGGGACCTGTGATTGTCGAGAGGTGCAGCACATAAGCTGAAGCCAAAGTCCCTTCCGATCCGTCTCGCTCTCTCAATCTTACAGTTCTACACACCCATAACAAGTACCTACCAGTGGAGTGAAGTCCTTCATGGTCCCCAAGCTTGCCCAGGATGGGTCAAACTGGGTGACCTGGAAGACACAGATGGTCGCCACACTGGCATCTAACAGAGGTGTGATGCGTCACCTCGATGGCACAGTTTGGACACTGGCACTGATACCCACTTATCCTCCCACACATACCTTGGATGAGGATGAGGAAGAAGACCTTGAGAAGGCAGAGAAACGCTCGGATGATTATCACCAGCGTGAGGCTTTAATTAAAGCCTAGGTCTTTACAACAATATCAGACTCGCTGCTGATACAGGTATGAAACCTCAAATTGGCGAAGGAAGTCTGGGATATGATATGTGCAAGGCATGAGAGCAGAGCACTTACGGTCAAGGTTGACATACACAGAAGAATGTATGAAATGAAATGCGAGGATGAGTCAAATGTTTGCACTCACCTCGAAGCACTCATGAAAATGAAAGAACAACTAGCAGGAATGGATGCAGGCCTCAAGGATGACGACTTTGTCACCGTAATCCTCAGATTGCTACCAAAGGGATACAGACCGCTTATCAATGCAATCTCCCTGTCTGCAACACTTGCAAAAGTCAAACTCACACCCCAGATGGTCATGCAGAGCCTACTTGAAGAATTCAAATGCCTCAAGATAGAGAAGCACCAGTTGAAGGCCACCAAGAGCACACTTGCAGTTGCAAAAGGACATGGAAAGGGGAAACACACTGATAATTCCAGTATGGGAAAATCCGAGATAGAGTGCTGGAAATGCGGCAAAAATGGGCACATAAAGGCTGACTGCAACTCGAAAGGGAAGAAGAAAAAAAGGGATGGCGAAAAGAAAAAGGGAGATGAAACAGCCAATGCCACAATGGAAGGTAGTGAGTGGGCTTTCACAACCACACTTGCCACTCACACGCTGTCACAAGAAATGAGCAAGCATGAGGGAGTCAATGTCTATGGCTCTGGAGCTTCAACTCATATGTCACCTGACCGCCACCAATTTATTACCTTCAAGGAGATTGCACTGCAGCAAATTGCAGCTGCTGAAATGTCAGTATTCACGGTCACAGGGATAGGGAGTGTGCATATAGCAATCCCAAATGGAAAGACAATAGCTACGTCATGCTGAAGGATGTGCTATACTGCCCAGACCTAGCTTTCACACTGATATCACTCATGCAATGCGACAAAGCTGGATTTGTTGTGCTGCTGCAAGACCAGCACTGTACAATCCGTGATCTGAAGGGCACAACCATTGGTAAAATACCACTTATGGATGGGCTCTACAAGGTAAAGCACATGCACCACAATGACAGTGCTCAGGCAGTATACAGAGCCCCATCCATCAACGAATTGCATTGTCGGATGGGTCATATATCCCATGTGCAATCAAAAACCTACTATTGAAAGGTATAATCACTGGTATCAAAGTAGACAAACAGAGCGTACCTATGTTCTGCACTTCATGCACTAAAGGCAAGATGACCCAGAAACCCATCCCAAAGGAGAGGGTAGGGTTGCAAGTAACAAAACTCAGCGAAAAAATACATACCAATGTGTGGGGGCCCACCACACCCCAAAGTTACGATGGGAAGGAGTACTTCATCAGCTTCACTGATGATTTCACACACTGGTCACACATTGTAGCCATGAAAAGGAAGAACGTATGTCAGTTGGGGTGCATTCGGCTTAAGGGTGACTGTTAAGGTCATATGGCATTAGTAAGCCTAGAATGCATGGACCCGTTAGTTACATAAAAGCCTTGCTAGGAAACTTGTAGCACCTCAGTGAATCTGCCATTCACTGAGGTGAGCCACACTTTCTCTAGATAGATGAATTATGCTCATGACCACCTAGACATTCTGTCATTAGGTACTATTCTATACATACACTGAGTGAATCTGCCATTCACTGAGACATTCCATCATTAGCATCTTTTTATAGGAATGCTTTGATCCCTTTGCTGATCCCCACTTATACCAATTCATAACTGAAGTGCTAAGCTGAGCTTGCAAAATGAGCACTACAGCCAGGCTGATTGAAGGTCTGATTAGATAAGCAGCCAAACAAAATGCACATGATGTGATTTGTTTGGATTGAAAGACCTTGCACCACTACATTCACTATCTCACTACTCAAGTAGAGAGATTTTTGCAGTCTAGGCAACATTTCAGAGCCTCCTCTCACCTTCAACTCTCCATAAGAAATGACTTCTGCACCCCCTTCAGGATCAACTGCTCACCCAACCCTGGCACTGAATCATCAGGCAATGCCAGCAACAATAACACACCTGCAAACCCTAACCAGGGAGGTTTAACCACTCCCCTCTCTCCTGCAGAGCTGAGCCAAAAGGTTCTGGTGGATGTCAATGGAGTTAGGTCCTTTAGGAACATGGCATGAAAGCCAAGGAAATGGAACAGTGAAACTGATATTTCCGACGATGAGGAGCTAATATCTGAAAAGCAGCTTGCTGATATCTATACTTCTTTCATTCCTAATACTGTTCCTAATAGTTCTTTTACTACCACTGCTTTGTCCTTGAACCCCTTTATTTCCACTGCAATAAACCCTTCTAATGTTTCCATTGCACCTCTTAATCCTCTTAGTTCTTCAATTCCTCCTACTGCCATGCCTTCTTCTTCATCTATGTCTCTGACTGCAAACTCCAATAATTCTTCATCTTCTAGTAGTATTCTGTCTGGTCAATGGACTTATATGGTCATACTAGTCTCCAACACTTGTCAACAAGCAACAATCCATACAATTACAGCACAGTTTATAACAATATTCTGACACTAAGCGTATATCCTGCTCTCCTTTTTCCTGCTCAAGAGCATGGAACATATTAGGCTCAAGCAGGATGTCAAATCTACTAAGTCCTTTGTCAAATCCATTCATGTTATTAACATATTGAATTTCATTTGATGAAAGGAAACTTGACTTCATGCAATGTTCACAGGCTTATTATCACTTCCACAAATGTCCACAATGTGCTCAGAACCAGGATTGGGTATTTGTGAGGGCAACCTAGGCAGATGCTCTACACTCAAGTGGCACACTGGTGAAGGGGAAATCCTAAGTCATATAGAACTACATACAGTGCAAGGGCATACCTGGCAAAGGGGAAATCCTAAGAGAAGACTCTGAGGATCCTTTCACCCACTAGCTAACAACTCTGCACCTCCAAAGTCTGAATCACATAAGCAACAGGGGTGCTGGATTATGGACAGGGCCAAGGTGTTCAGTGTTGTGATATGTGATTTAATGGTTTTATGAATGGGAAATATTGTTCAAGCTTCAAATGAAGCTGAATTGAGCAGAGGTCTGATATGAGAGAAAAATTCAAGATAATTGCAATATATGCAAAATATATTAACAACTACTTTAACTAAAGACTTTGAACAACTTCAATGAGGTGAGTGCTATTGCTACTAAATTTATCATACAAAGTGTCAACTATTTAAGTGATTCTAACTAGTGAGAGGAATATATTTCAAAAGTCACTTATATAACATGATGGCGAGGATGGGGATATAGACACTTACAAACAAAGAGCTTAACTATATGGAATGAAAGTATAATCCTACACATACTAAATAGAAGGCTTAACATGGGAATGGCATAGGAGTAAAATCCTTGGTAAGTGTCCTACATGCAACAATGGTGACACAGAGATATCTCAACATGAGACATATCTATTCTTGGATACAAGGCACTTATGTGCTAATCAATATGTGGGGTAAGTGATTTCAATGCCAGATCCAATTGCTGATGTCATTGTAGGTATGTGTGACATGTGATGGCCTCCTATGCCAGGATAGTGATGTATAGTGGGTTATAGGCTTGATGTGGGGTATATGAGGCCTCAGTGTTGAGGTTTGAGTATGTGGTGTTGTGATTGAGTTAGGGAATACATGAGCTCATGATGTGTGATATTCTCAGTGTTATATCACTGGGGTCTGTCAGCATTGACATTAATATGGATGTTTATGTGTACATTTTACTCTTTTGATGTTCATAACATTCAGAAGATGCCGGGAGAAGTACCTGTGAAGCTATGGGATAAGAGGTCAGTTGCTGAAGTGGCATTTGGTGGGATGGACTTCAGCAGGGTGTGAGAATGTTCACATTGAAGTGAAACATAGAGTGCATGATTTCACAGGACTTTGCAGGACTTTTCCTGCAAAGCAGAGGTTCCTCTCACAGTATTATTGAAGGATGGAGAGCGCATTTAGATCATTCTACAAGTAATCTAGGTATGGAGAATAACTTCAAGGTCTATTTGTATATGGACATCATCATGTGCTAACAACTTGTTGTCACACCCTTCATTCCTGTTGTTGGCAGCCATGATTACAATGAAGTTTACTTGGATGTGCATAGAAGAGTAGGCAATGAGCATGCTGCAGACCTGGTTGATGCAATAATTGTTGCATAAAAATTTTCTTATATGAATAACCACAATAATCATTATCAACCATATAGTTTGCTGAGCTCTTTCAGTGGCTATAGGACATCTTTGGGATCAAATTTGAGTGGCAGTACTGGGTCCTGTCAGAACAAGACACCTCAGGAACCACACTTGAGACTCTGCTTATACTGCAGTGCTAATGGGACTCACATCTCTATCAAATGTAATGCTAAACACATTGACAAACACCCCAATTGCAAAATCAATCTCTCTGTCAAAGGCAAGCATCTTGTCTACAATTCCAATGGGTCTACAGTGTGTTTCAGATTTAATTTGCAAGGTTCCTGTACTTCTGACCCCACCAGACACCCCCTACACACATGCAGCTTATGCCTTGCATCTGAACTGGGCAAAGTAACAACACCATACATCACACATGCCTTCAAGATGGCTCTGGCAGCTGCCATTCTAACAGCACATTACCCAAGCTTGGTGACAGACATTGAACAGGGGTCACCCATTGGTAATCCTCCACCTCTCACACACACATTCATTTCTTCCAATATGAAAATGGCTCTGGGTAATCCAGAGTTCGTTAACACTCACATTACAGAAGAGGTTGAAGTGGGCTGAATGTTGGGCCAATTCATGTTGGATGAGACACATTTTATTTTTGGCAGTCACTTCTGTACCACCTTCTTGGGGCTTGTGGAGAAGGAACCGGGTGATGGGAAGTTTTGGCTCATCAGGCATCTGTCAAAGAAGGATGCAAATAGCATCTCTGTCAATAACATGCTCAATTCTGACAATTTTCCAACCTGTTGGGGTTCTGCTTGGGTTGTCAAGTAGTATGAGAGTACTGGCTTATTTGTTACATTTGCACCACTTCCTACATTACTACTTTGATCTTCATTGATGAGTTGACATTGCTTGAGTCTTTTTGGAGTGCTTTCATGTGTACATGCCGTGTGACAAGTCTGGACCAACTTTTTTGTCTTCCCAGACATGCCCAGTCAGGGTCTTACTATGTGTTCCACAAGACTAGCACCTGATGCTTGCTATTATGCTTCATTTAATGCAAATGAGCAACTTTCTTCATTGCCTTTGCATGCTATCACGTACCAATGTCATACTTGAGCTCTGATGACTTACATGTTGTTGTCATAGCTTTTCACAGCATAACCTGGAATGCAGGCTGCCTGTATAGACATACAGAGTTTTCATAATTCACCTGTCCTTCCTGCACATAAATGCTATATGCCCCTACAGTGGAGGGATAATTTTTACATTGATCATGTACTGACATTTGGTCTAGAAACTGTGGGTGGCATTCAAGGAACAATTGCTGACACAGTTGTCAATGTGGGATCAGTCCTGTACCTAAATGGGTAGATGGCTTCAATTTCTTTCAAGAACCATACATCATACAACCAGGTACTGGTGGTTTCACACACTTCTTCTACTCTTATGATCTGGACACTATTTTGGCAATTACTTTGCTGCTTGGTGTACCCTGGCATGATATTGATCTTGCCAACCAAACAGTTGCCTTACCTGGACACAAACACCAAAAATACTTAAAACACATCATTCTTTTTTATCAATTCTGAAGTCAATTCTTGACAATTTGACCAAATTGCTTGGCACATTACAACATGTTATGTTTGTATACACTCTTGGTAGATCATTCTTACCTGCCTTGATGCAATAAATCTCTACCTTTGAGGACAATCACTTTGCAACATGTTTCATCCTTAGAGCAGTTTGCAGTGACATAAAATGGTGGCAGGAAATCCTTTCATGTGAGAAACTGTCCTGCAGCCTCCTTCCCCATGCACCCATTGACCACAACATTTGGGTTGATGCATCAACTTCATGGGGAGTGGGGTTGTATGTGGAGGCTAACTAAAGGATGGAAATGTGCTGGACATGACATTGGCTGGGCTGAGACTATCACTGTTGAGCTTGCAGTGATTTGGATCTCTGGCAAAGGCATTTGCAACTCACATGTTCATATTTATAGTGACAACACTGGAGTCATTGGTGCCTTGTCCAAAGGTAGATTGAGGAATCTGCCTAGAAATGAGTCGATTAGAAGAATAAGTCACACTCTTGCCCCTGTCAATGTTACCATTAATTCCCAGTATGTTACATCAGTGAGCAACCTCTCAGACCCCATCTCTCATGGCAAGGTGGGCCCTGAGGACAAAAATCTTCCCATTTCCTTTACACTCCTGAGGAGCTTCATCCTTTTCTACTTAATGTCTAGTGAATATCTTGATCAGGCCGCACCATTGAGTGCTGGTCCTTTAACACTGAGTGGGGAGGATTTGGCAAAGCCACCTCTTCCACAGCTCATTCATTGTCATAAGCCATGCATTTGCAAGAATCCAAAGGACATGCTTTCTCCATCTATTTTCCATCCTCACATACTTGCCTGTGATTGTATCCTTTCTTAGCAGTGACCCCACTCTGTTTCCAGTTGTACCATGCTTTCCACAACCTTCCCAGTCAGTCATATGGATTGTCTGGATGAAGTATTCACACATGCCATGGTCAAGAAGACTTGGGAAAATTGGGGGGCTAGGTTATTGCATTTTCATCAATACTGTGATTCTATTTCTGTTACTGAATTTGATCAAACCCCTGCCTTAGAGTGTTTTCTATGCTTATTTGTTGCTGACTGTAGTGCAGGTAAAGTCAGTGAACTATACACATCCAACTGGCTAGCTGGTTTACACCATTATCATATCATACATGATGCTCCATGGCATGGAGGCACTGCTCTATCTTTGGTGAAGAAAGGTGCCACTAATCTTGCTCCTCTGGAATCAAAGCACCCTCAGTGTGAACCTGTAACCCAGAAACAACACATCTTGGCTTTGTATAACAATCTCAATCTGTCTAATGCATCTGATGCTTCTATCTATGCCACAGCTTGCATTGTATTCTGGGCTTGCTGCCAGCTGGTTGAACTGGTTGTTCCATCTTGGAATTCCTTTGACCCAAAGTACCATGTCTCAAGGTCTACTACAATAACTTGTGGTGTCACTAAACAAGGCCAGAAGCTTACAACTATTCATATACCTTATTCTAAAACTCAGTGTCACCTCAGCGATGACATTCAATTGATTGAGGTAGATGACCCTACCAGTCCAGTCTTGGCTTTTGAGCAACACTGGAGATGCAGTGCTTGCATGCCTATGTCAGCCCCTTTGTTTGCTTTTGAGACAACAGATGGAGGCTGGGCCCCTCTGACATGGGAATGGTTCTTGAACTGCTGCAATGAAATTTGGATGAAAGTCAGGATGAATTGTATGCAGGGACATGGTTTGTGAATTGGTGGCATGACTCGTATGTTGCTATTAGGCATTGACCCATGGATCATAATGGTTATTTGGTGATGGTCTTCAAATGCCTTTCTATTGTATTGGAGAAAGATTGAGAAGACATTGCC
>QFFB01001128.1:22678-37231 GCA_003316465.1 Ramaria cf. rubripermanens
TTGTTATATGCCCCTTATATCCTTCTTGTTATACGTTCTAAGGATACAATTAGTTTACGAGGTATTAATAGTCCTCCAAACTTGTATCCAGTTCTTTAGTTCGAATATCAACTTAATTCCATGTTACAAACCTCAGTCTCCTCGCATCACTACCTCCATAGTTAGATACTATTAGTAGTAACTCCGAGTCCAAACCTCCAAACTACCTCCGATACTCTGACCTCCGAAATTAGGGACCGAACGATAGTAGGTGGCACAACCCATAAGTTGAAGCCAAGTCCCTACCCCCCTTGTACACTTTCGAAGTCTCCGACCTCCGAGTCTCTGACCTCCGAAGTTCTGGGTAACGTCCGTGAACTTAACACTTTTACAGAAACTGCTTCCAGAACTGTCAGTTTTACTATGATTTCCTACCTAAAGAAATCATCAGTAAATTATGAAAATCTTGCCCTGAAATCTTGTAAAAATTGTGGGTTCTCTAAGATTTCCTGACACTGGAAATTATATTAAATATTCAGCTTCTAGAAGTAGGAAAGTCACAATCTATTAAACATTTCCTGGAAAAATTCCTGGTTTAGAAAATTGTCAAAGCTACTATTTCTGTGATTTCTTAACAATTTCCCTGCTTAGACAATTTCACGTTTGATAGATTGTGAATTTCCTGCCACTAGAAACTGAATATTTAATATAATTTTCTGTGTCAGGAAATCTTAGAGAAATCCAAAATCTCTGTAAGATTTCAGTGTAAGATTTTCATAATTTCTTAATAGTTTGCTGCACCAGAAAACTGTGAATAAATTCAGAATTTACTAATAATTTCATTAGGTAGGAAATCATAGTCAAACTAACAGCTTTTAAAGGCAGTTTCCTGACAATTTCCTGGGTTACAATCTCTATACCCTTTCCTAGACACTGGAAACTTGTTAGATCCTCATTCTGGATCTTGGCATACCTTGGGACTTCAGATCAGTACCTCAGTGTAAGTTCCCTTACACTTATCACAATACATGACTGAAGTCAACCAGATATGGGATTGCAGTAAGTATGTAGTGACAGCATGTGTATAAGGAGTGTGGGAACTACACCACAGTTCCCATGGACTAACTGTACAGTGGGTCCATGTGTCAGAACCCACTGGGATAGAAATGATATAAGGTAATATATGTTATTATGCACATGGCCTTAAGGGCTGTGTGGGTATGTTAAGACTGTGGCCTTGTATGAGACCTCAGGGCAAGCCTATATTGAGCTGAGACCAAGGATGGCAAGGGTAAGGGCTTGGCTTCAGCTTATGTGCTACACCATCCACTATTGTGTGTCCCATTGATTTTGGAGTGAGGTTCAGACAAGAGGAGAGTAAGAGAATAAGAGAAGACTGATCAGAAACTACTAAGGGATTAAAGGGAATATCTAAGTTGATTTCTGACTGAAGAGCAAGGTACATACAAATGAGACTTATATATGAATAACAAGGGATAGGGTCAGACATAACTAACTAAGAGATTTTGATGAGGTTTGGGGAAGGATAAGAATGGAGTTTGGGGGAGACAGATATATTGAACAAGGGTCAGGCTTTGACTCAGAGTACCTCAGGGAGGGCTTAGATAAGGTTGGACTTGGGGTATGGGCTCAGAACAGGGTTAATTGCCAGATAAGGATACTGGAGATCCATAAGGGAACATATTGTAACAGTATTCCCCCCTTAAGGCTGAGACCTTTAAGGCTGCAATAGAGTAGTTGAGTTAGCCTCTTATGGCCATTCAATGTTGGCTCTGAGGTCAAGGTTCACCTTTAGGTGAGTCAGAATGATTCAGACCAAAGTTTTTTGAGTTCGCCTTGCTAAGTCAGCTCACAACCAAGGTTAGTTAAAAGCTCAGAGAACGGCTTAAGGACCCATCATAGTAGTACACTTCCCACCCCAAAATAGACATGTCCAGTGCCATCTCCTCCCCATCTAAAATCCATGCTGCTCACCATGAGCACACTGTTAACAATGACAAGGACAACACTCGGGCTACCTTGCCCATGCAGGATGTGCCTACATTGGCCAAGGTTCAAGCCATAGTTGGGCCAAGTGTAGGCGTCTGGGATACCTTGGCTATTAATATGTGGAAACCTTGGTTCAAAGGCCCCATTGATAAAAATGTAAGCTCAGTTGGCTGGAGATGCAGGCTAACTTTAGTACATTTCAAGGGATTGTGCACCCCTTCAGCCACATCTGAGGCTGCATAATCCTTCTCTTCCCCTGGGTCAGCATCATTGACAAGGATAGACCTAACTTTGTCATAATGGCTTGTAGGGAAGCTTCAACTGCATCAGTCTTCCTCCGGTTTGCCACCGATTCCTCTTCTATGCTTGACTAATAGTATGCCAGAAACAGTGTACACGGAAAAGTGTAAGAAAGAGCCCACCTGGTGCCTCAGATGCCAAGGGTGGAACCATATCTCCTACACCTGCCCACAGGAATACAACACTTGTGGTACTTGTGGTGGTTGACACAAAACCTTAACATGCACCCAGTCAAAGTAACAATATATCTCCTGCCAGACTGATGGACACACCAGGTGGGACAGAAGCTGCCCTATGTTTGTATGTAAATGCAGGGAGCTTAATACTAAAATATTAGAGAACCAGATGCCATACTTCCTGGCACACAAAGCTTGGATGCACGTCTCCCAGCCATCCAGACTGTAAGGGCAACCATCAGATCTGTGGAGAAGGTATCACACAGCTGGTAGAAGGGAAATTTGAAGTGTTATAATAACTACTAAATACAACATAAGGAGTGTCTTACCTAGCAGAGGGAAAATCCAAAGAGAAAAGGCTAAGGATCCCCAACTACTAGCAGATGATTATATACTACATACTATGGCAGAGATGTTATGCACAGACCAACCTCTGTGGAGCCTTGCTCCATGGAGTAATGAGAGTCAGGTGTGGAAAGTGAAAAGTGCAGACCCTTGACAGCAGTCAACGGTCTGCTTTGAGGATTAAAAATAGCACATAGAAGAGTGGATCTTAGACAGCAGTCGATGGTCCGCTTTAGGGGAGGGAGGAGGATGGTGGGCTAGCAATGGAGTGTGGTGGGTCCACGCACATACTCTAAGGAGATATTGCAGACCACTGGTCTGAGGCCATGGACTGCTAAATGGGGTCATTGCAGTTTGTGGGTCTGGGACCATGGATTGCCAAATGGGGTTGCCCTGACACAGACAGATGCTTCTCCTTCTTCCCCTCCTGACAATCCAACAAGAAGGACCAGGAGATGAAGGGGAATGGAGGATGGCAACATGACACAAAGGCAGATACAGATAGACAAGCCTATCCTTCAAACATGTGCCACTAGGGGCCCCAGAAATGTGCAACCCCCAACTGGAACTGCTACATCAGAGGGCAAGCCTGGCCACCTCCCTCAACCACCTAGAGATAGGGCCCACGCTATGATGGGGCAACACAGATGGAGACACTGGGACACCCCCACAAGCCCAGAACTGATGCTATACATACTAGAACTGGCACCAAAGAGACTGAGGGTATACCAACAAAACCTCAACAAGTCAGACAAGGCACAATATGACCTCATCAATCCCCCCATCCACAAGGAATGGGACCTTGTCCTCCTGCAAGAACCATATATCAGCATACTTGGGAACACTAAAGCCAACTATAACTAGCATGTGATATATCCTACCTCATATCTAACTGACTCCACTACAAAGCAATTGGTAATCCTTTTGAACACAGTGTTAGACACCAACACATGGTCACAAATCTCACTTGAAGGAACAAATGATGTGACAGTGATCGAAATCAAACACCCCAAAGGTAAGATCATGGTATTTAACATTTACAATGACTACAGGTACTCTGAAATGCTACAAGCACTGGATCACTTTATTGATAAGGAACAGTGCAACATCATTCAGCATGAAACAGACTCTATGATCTGGTGTGGTGACTTTAATTGGCACCACCCTATGTGGGATGAGGAAAGGAACCACCCTATGTGGGACAAGGAAAGGAACCACCCATTTTTAACTGCTGAGGCAACCAAGGATGCAGAAGTCCTGATCTCACTACTAGCAGATTACAACATGATCATGACACTCCCAAGCAAATGCCCATCCTACAGTCCATTGTCACCAAAAACTGGATGAGGGTAGACAACATGTTCTGTACAGATAGCATAGCAGAATCCATTGTCACCTGTGACACAGCCCCTGGCAGAAGGGGACCAGGCACAGATCATATCTCCATCCTAATGGTCATTGATATTGAGGTGGAAATCAAGGCACCTACACCATATTATAACTTCAGGATGACTGACTGGGCTCTGTTCCAGGGGCGGCTGCTGGAGACCATTCTGGATACAAGGAAAATCCACACAGTATATGAGTATGACAATATGGCCAACACACTGACAGGCACCATCCAGGAAACAATCAAGAATGTGATCCCACTATCAATGCTGGTGCCTCACTCTCAAAGGTGGTGGGGTAAAGAATTCTCAGATCTGAAGAAATCAAAGAACAGGCTGAATCACCAATCCTATATCTACTGTGCCATTACTCACCACCCTTCCCATAAGGAGCACAGAGAAATCAGTGAAAATATTAAGACCGAGGTCTATGTATGGGACCTCAGGGCGAGCTTGACCGAGCCCAGACCAAGGTTAATAATAGGGAGGGCTTGGCTTCAGCTTATGTGCTGCACCATCCACTATTGTATGTGCCCTCAATTTCGGAGTGAGGTTTGGACAAGAGGAGAGTAAGGAATAAGAGGAGTTGGGTTAGAAAATAGTAAGTGGTTCAAGGGGATATCTAAGTTGATTTCTGACTGAGGAACGAGGTACATACAGAACGAAGCTTATATATGGATAACAGGGAAACAGGGTCAGATATAACTAATTAAGGGAATCAGAATAAAAACTCAGGGAAGGATAAGGAATGGGGTTTGGGGAGGTGGAATATAGTGAATGGGGGTTGGTTTCAGGCTTGGACTACTTCAGGAAGGGCTCAGATAAGGTCAGCTCAGGGTTTGGGCGGGGTTAGTTACTGAATGTGGTTACCGGATATCCACGAGGACCTGGATCATAACAGAAAATTACAGTAACACAATTTGTTATAAACAGTAATGTTAAGGACAATTTTTCGATTTTATCTTCTTTTATTTCCATGGACTCTTTATTTACACTATTATCTTCATCCCATTCATATTCCTCCATTTTACCCATTACTTCTCATCCAGACTTCTTTTATGGACATCGCCACTTTCATCTTGAGCTTCTTATTCATCTTTCTCATTGCATCCTTCACTCCAAGGCACTCTTACATGCCCAACATTGAGCCAACGATATCAATGCCAGACACAAGTCAAGGCATGCAATGGCATGTATATTTCATTTGAGGCACATATATGCGTAGTAAACTGAGTCAAGGCACTTCTTAAGTATAGCATTTCATTTTCTTATTACTTACACTGATCAGAGCTTCATTCTACCTTTGAGTCCATGTGTGCAGTGGACTTGAACTATTTCTCTACCTTAAAGAGCCAGGGGCTCTAGTCTCACATGCTTTATTGTTTTCCCCTTTAACTCCTGTCTATTCTCCTAGTATATTAGTATGAAGTAGATAGTTTAACAATATGATGGACCTTACTTTCTTATGCCCATTTCCCTTCAAGTTATTAGTAAATCTGCAAGTTTATTTCTTATTGCAAGTTCCCAACTTCAAGTCAATAAGTTTGGGTTATCACAACAAGTCCTTCTATCTTTTGACCTTTTCCCCTATATTTAGAACACAACCAACAATTTGACATTGCATTTGCTTTTACACAATTAGGAAAGCCAAAGCAGAACACTGGGCAGACTACCTAGAAACCCTCAATGAGGGCCTCCTGTGGTCAGCAAACAGGTACCTGTCTAACCCAGTAACAGATGATGGGAGATCATAAATCCCCACCCTGTGAGTGACCAACCCAGATGGCAGAAAAAAATGCAGGCAAAAGCAGCATGCTGGCATCAGCCTTCTTCCCACCCAAGCCAGATCAATCACAAGTACCAAGCAACTGCAAGTACCTGAAGTGAGTGACACCAATTCCAACCATGTGAGGAACAGCTCAGGAGACAGATATCCAAGTTGAAACCCTATAAAGCAATGGGCAAGGATGGGATACTGAACATTGTCCTGAAAGAGTCAGTTGACCTGATTGCTGAGTACCTCCTAAGGATATACAGTGACAACTGGAAGATGTGGATCACTGTCATACTGCACAAACCAGGGAAAGCAAGATACAAGATACCAAAGCCATACTGTCCCATAGCCCTGCTCAACACCCTAGGTAACCTGCTCATGGCAATTGTAGAAGAAGACCTGGTGTACATGACCAAGAAATACAACCTCCTCGCTGCCAATCACTTCAGAGGTAGGCCTAGCAGAATGACTGCAGACTCATTACACCTGGTGGTTGATAAAATAAAGGGTGTGTGGCATAGAAAGAAAGTGGTGGCCATGCTATTCTTGGACATTGATGGTGCATTCCCATATGCAGTTACTGACTGACTGCTTCACAACATGCACAAATGATGTGTACTGGAGGGATACATACACTTTATGGAAAGGATGCTGGCAGACAGATGAACCAGGCTAAATTGGATAACTTTCTCCTGGATTGGGTGACCATAGATAATGGTATAGGACAGGGTGACCCCCTGTCCATGATCCTTTATTTATTTCATAACACTGATCTCATTGAAGTGGCTACAGGAAAAAGCCAAGTGGTGGTAGCATACATGGATGCTGTGAACCTCTACTCAGAAGGTGACACATACAAAGAAGCATACATAGGACTAGGAGCAATTCTGTCAAAGGTCGGCAGTGTGAAGGATTGGACCCAAGCACCTCACTTGTGATTTGAGAAAACCAAATTTGCAGTGGTTGGATTCTCCAGGCACCAGGTACAAGACACAACCTGACCAGGCAAAACCAAGCCAGAGCCATGGCCAAACTTCATATACAACAGTACAATAGTGACACCCACAACAGCAAATAAGTTCCTGGGCATCTTCCTCAACAAAGAATTACACTGGAATATACAGGCAGCAAAGGCAGTGGCCAAGCAGCTAAGTGGACACTGCTGTCCTGCAGGCTCTCTAAGCCACCCACTGGAGTCCAAGCCAGCCTCATGAGGCAACTGTACTGTGTGGTGGCCATCCCCAAATGTACATATACAGCAGATGTATGGTACACGCTAATACATAAGGCCAAGGGGAAAAAGAGAGCCTCAGGGTCAGTGGGGGTGGTACATAAGCTAACCTCTGTACAGAGAATAGCCACCATAGCCATAATGGGTGCCATGTGGATGACCACCAGCAACATACTGGAAGCCCATGCTGATGTACCACCAGTTGAATTCACCCTCCTCAGAGTCTGTTACAGGGCTGTGATCCAGATGGCAACACTTCCTGGGACCCACCCCCTTTATCATCCCACCCACACCTGTGCCAGAAGGCTCATCAAGAGACACCCATCCCCTCTCCATTCACTCCTCCACAGATTCAATATCACTTCAGATGCCTACAAAAGCATCAGTCCCTCCACCCACTCACCTGATGAGCCCCAGTTATTTATCACCAAAATAGCAAGCTCAAGTGAGGAATCCAAAACAGATGAAGTAAATGACACAGCAGATGCTAAAGTATGTATATACACATGGCTCTGGGAGCAGAGGCAATGTGGGAGTGGCAGGAGTCCTCTATAAAAAAGGGAGATGAGTGTTGACTCTAAGGTATTGCCTGGGACTGCTTACTGCCCATACAACATATGAGGCAGAAGCTGTAGGGGTAACCTTGGCCCTAAAACTTCTTTCCAACAAGAAGGAGATCAAATCTGTGACCATCCTATTAGACAACCAAGCCCAGCCCAGCACATACTGGACCAAGCACATTCCATGGCTAACAAAGCTGCAGAGCCAACATGGCAGTGTCAAATAATGCTGAAAATAACCTGGGTGTCAGGACATGACAACATAGGTGGCAATGAAGCAGTGGACACAGAGGCAAAGAAAGCAGCAGTGTGAGACAGTAGCCAGCTGAGTAAACTACCAACTTTCCTGAGATCTAAACCACTGGTGCATAGCATGGTGGCTGCATGACAAGCATTCAAAACAGGCATACACAACAAATGGAAGGCAAGATGGAGGATATCACCACACTATGCTAGGATGGTCAAGATTGATGATATACTGCCCTTATGATTGTACCTAGATGACATCTCCAGTCTCATGCATGTGCAAGCCAGCCTGATCACACAGCTACAAATGGGGCACATACCACTCAACAAGCACCTTCATAGGATCAAGAAGGTTCCCTCCCCACTCTGCCTGATGTGCCACAAGAGCAATGAAACAGTCCACCACTACATTTTCAACTGTTGTGCCCACAAGCATGTGAGACACAGGTTATGACAAAAGATAGGGAGAACAGCCTTAGCCATCAAAGAACTACTAGGGAAATTGGAATCTATGAAAGCACTCCTGGAGTATGTAGCTGCAACCAAATGGCTAAAGGTACCTTTGGTAATGTATTATCACCTAGCACATGACTGAAAAAATCCACCAGACAGAAGGATACCTGAGATATCTATGCCACCCATGCTATCCCACCTACACCTACACCTACACATATAACATGACCAGCTTGTGTGATGACATATGTTGACTTGATGCAGCAAGTTCTGGAGACACCATCCACACCAAAGCAACAACAAGGTTTGGACATGGACAACTCTTCATTTTCTTCAACTGTGGTGCTCTCTTTTGTTGTGGTAGCCTGCTTCAGTAGCTGAGCACTCACAAAGCACAACCCCCACACATGTGAACAATTGCATGAGAAGAGAGAGTACCTTATCCCATAAGTGAGGGGGGTGGTAAACAGCTCAGGGAGCTAGGTT
Source organism: Ramaria cf. rubripermanens (assembly GCA_003316465.1). Lineage (NCBI taxonomy): Eukaryota > Fungi > Basidiomycota > Agaricomycetes > Gomphales > Gomphaceae > Ramaria > Ramaria cf. rubripermanens. The sequence continues at coordinate 31,627 of QFFB01001128.1, forward strand.
GGTGGGGGGCATGGAGCCTGTCATCAGTGCAACTGCCCACTTGGGGACATAGCAGGGTGGGAGCCCCAGAGAACAAGGGGAAAGGCTCACCCAACTCTAGGTACAATGTGTGTAGTGACCACCATAGGCCCAGCCTGAGGTCAGACAAATTGAATAAAAAATAAAAAATAAAAATAAAATGATGAAGAACATGTCAATGTGTGCACATTCAATGTACATGCATTGCTACACATCCCAGAGTACATCCAGTGCTGTGGTCCTACTTGGACATCATGGGCATTTCCAGTGGAGCACTATTGTGGCAAATTAGGGGCATGTATCATATCACAACTTCACCCATATGCCACACTCACCCATTATATGAAACAAACTGCACAGTTACCACAACTCAAGGCTCACAACATGCATGTCTGGGAGCACCTTGCTGCTGAGAAGATTGAGGGTTTGCTGTCAGGGACAGAAGTGACATATCCTAAATGTAAGCCCATGGCTTATAACATTACTAGCCTTATAAGTTAATGGTCTTCCTCCCAGATCCACATACAATCCTTTTCCCACCTCAAATGCACAGCTTCCAGCTACCAGCAGACATCCAATGCAAGGTCACTCAATATTTTGCAGAGGTTTATGGGTGTACCAGAGCTGATATAGCATTCATTTTACCAGATTCTATGATCTGTTGGGGAAAGGTTCAGGTTGCAATGATGGTGACAATATACAGCTAGTAGTGCTGTAAGTGCTTGCCCAATCTCTGACCATTTGCAACTCATCATTCATGTGGGTAAGTCCTAGTTCATCTACATGTACTATTGTTGTCACCATTACTTACATTGTCTATAGTTTGAGCTCTTGGTTCAAGACAACCATCAGGGTCACTGTTATGAATATATTTTACATTAATAACTATGCTAATGAATCCTAGTGATATGTTACCAGGGATATCATTCCTAGATTATTCCCCTATAATTCCCACTCAATCCCTATCTTTCCTGCTCAATCCTCAATGCTGAGGCTGTACATACCCTACACCAAGCCCATGACCCATTATCCATCACTATCCTAGCATGTGAGGTGATCACATATCTTGCATACCTACAATGACATCAGTGATTGGATCTGTCGTCGAATTCAGTTACCCCACATGCATATTTAGCACATAAGCACCTCATGTCCAGGAATGGACACAGGTCACTTTGAGACATCCCTGTGTCACTGTTGCTTCATACAGGACAACTACCAAGGATTTCACCCCTATAACACCTCCATATAAAGCCTTTCATTTAGTGTATGTAGTATTATACTTTCATTCTATGCAGTTTAGCTTTTGTTTGTAACTATTCACAGCCCCATTCTCATCATTTGGTAAGTTCACGGACATTACCTGGAACTTTGGAGGTTGGATGCTCAGAGATCAGACTTTGAAGAAATACAAGGGGGGTAGGGACTTGGCTTCAACTTATGGGTTGTACCACCTACTATCATTTGGTCCCTAATTTCGGAGATCGGAGTATCGGAGGTTGTCCAGAGGTTCAGACTTGGAGGTATCACTAATAGTATTTAACTACAGAGATAGTGATGTGAGAAGGACTGGAGGTTGGTAATGGGGAATTAAGTTGATATTTGAACTAAAGAATGGATACAAGATTGGAGGACTATTAATGTTGTAAAGTCTGGATGAAGTAGTATTTTTCTTATGATTTCTAGTATTTTTCCCGGTCATCTAGCTAATATTTTGTTTATCATCACATGCCTATGACAGTCCCATGACTCGCCATTACTAGCGATACACTGGCCTTCTATTCCAGTGTTCCATAACCTTCCATTGGTATTCTACCCCTATATTGTTTATGTATAAGTAGCTATTTTCATAGTTACAATAAACTATCGGTCAAAAGCCCATTCACTCTCAAGAAGGAGTCCAGTCATTTAGTTTGGAGTTAACAGTGTCCTCCTCACTAATGTTTTGTTTCTCATGCGTAATGCATTGTTCTCCATCTCCTTTCCCGTATATCTTAACAATTAATACCTTGTATCCTAATTGTATCCTAAGAATGTATAATAAGAAGACATAAGCATAGAACAAGAAAGATATAAGAGTTGTATAACAAGCGGAGATCGGAATCAGATTGGAGGTTCAGGTTGAGTAAGGTACAAGTATTCTACTTTGGGTTGTGAATGGGAATTATACTTTAAGAGGCGTACAACAAGAACTAGAATGGAATATAATGGTTACGTCAGAGTTCGGAGGTCAGAAGGTTTGGAGCCTCAGTGTTAGATCTCAGGGATCTAACATCATTGTGTTATATAGGAGGTTGATTGAACTTTTTCTGATAATGTATATATTTTTGGTATACTTCCATATCATTAAATAAGAAGAAATAGATGTTAGAAGAGGGATAAGAATATATTGGAATTTATAGGATATTCCTAACCCTAACCATAAAAACTCAAATCCAATCAGTGGCTCTGCCATATACACTCCCATATTTTCAATTTTCTAACATCTTTTATTATATCTTATACTAATCTTGTCATGTAATTGGTACTATCACTGATCAGGATGTGGATTGGGTCAGGATGTGGATCACTTGCACATTCCACCACCCCTGGAACATCTGGGGGTGCCAAAAATTATTGACAATTATGATTAACAGATTAAGAATATAACTATATTTGTTTGATGAAAAAAAGCGGCTGTGTTGGAAGATGGGGGGCTATATATGCAGCCAGCACATGCTTTTAGCCCCCCTATGTAGTCATTCAGCCTTAAAATAATTGGTAAAAATCACATTTCACATATTGTATGTAAGACACATTATATACATGATGCCGGTCTTTGTACACCCTGGATAGCCAGGTTCACTTTCAACCATGTGGAGTGTGATAGCCTGGCAGGCTGCAGCGAATGTTAACAATCATGACCAAGTGTGACCCAAAATCACCAGCATCCTGATCCACATCCTGTCTCACAGATTGGATGTCTCTGGCAACATGAACTCTGACTTGTTTGGTAATAAAAGTTGATAGGCATATAATTCACATGCAATCAAAGATTCTCACAAATTTAAAAAAAATTATTCCAAGTATCTAATTATTTATTAATAAAATGAGGAAAGTGATCCACATCCTGATCAGTGATAGTACTAGAATATATTATACATACCATCTCGTCAATATATTTATTCTATGTACCATATACCTCTTCTGTATATCCCAGCTATCTATCTATATCCAACCCCTCATATTATCATTTGAGAAATCTTTTCATCTGAGATGAAATGTACTCATACAGAAGTTTTACACTCATTGATGTTGTTTCAAAGGTATAACATTACAATATTCATATAATTTAGAACTAGTAGTTTTGTAATATCTACTATATACATTCCTATCTTGTAGTACATAGACCTTATGAATATCCTCCATAAGTGTGCTCCACCAGTCCAGCACTACAATGGTGCTCCAACTAACCCTCTTCTGAAATATTCCTCCCACTTGCTGGAATCACTTAAATAGCTGAATCTTTGTATGATAAATCCAGTAGCAATAGTACTCACCTCATCCAATTTGTTTAAGTTATTAGTTGAAGTAGTTGTTGAGATATTTTGCATATATTGCAAATATCTGGAAATTCCCTCTCATATCAGACCTCTGCTTAATTCAGCTTCAATTTGAAGCTTGAATCATATTCTCCCTTTATAAAACATAAAAACTATATTCACAAGAGTCACAATGGAGAAGAAGTTGTTCAGACGTACAGACAGCTCAAGTACATTGTAGAGTTATGACTTCCAGCATCCGAAAACCTCAGAATTCCAAACCAACAGCGATTGCTCATGGCATGCATGGAGCCATGCATCACACAGGGAAAGGAAGCCAGACTGGAAGTGATGACATATGCCTGCATGTCCACTGCTATATTTATCAATATCCAGGCTGTTGGCACTGTTGTAGGTCACATAAAGAGGGGGAATGAGTGGGCAATCATGGATAGAAGCAGCAAGCTGGAAAGGATGGTCTTTGTTGATCTGGTTCTGGATGGAGATGAGTAGCTTGATGAGTTCTTTTTCACTTGACTGGCATGACAGAGAAGTCTAATTGGCACTGTGTTGAAGTGCCTCTATATACATAAATAGAAGTGTATCTATATGCTCTAGAGAAGTGACCATCAACACTGATATCCAGTCCTGATTTTCTGAAAAATTAGACAGAAAAATTAGACATTGAGATGCAGTGCCTATAGACACTGCTCTGTAGTGTAGGTGCATTAAGCACTGATCCAGGGTCCTGATTCTTCCTACAGTGATAATTGTGAACCAAGGACTTTCAGACCTACATGTTGCAATTGACTGTCAACAGAATCATGATCCTATTCTGACACTTGGTGGGAATTCATTGAAACCCGATATATTTTGTTAGGGGAAAGGGACCCCTGCTTTCCTGGATGGTGTTAGAACCCCTTCCCCAAAAACACCCAGCGCAAAGGATAGAAAAAGGATAGAAAAAGGCTGTGTTCAGAGGATAAGGAAGCATATCAAGAGCCTCCGGTTGAGTGGTAATGGTGTGTCATTCCTATTGAGGTCAAAACAGAGAGGACACGGTATGTCAATAGTAATCAGAGAATGTTCCAACTGGCAACATATGCTCGTGAGGTCCTAGCTGCACAACCTCACCGTTGCTTCTATTTATGGAGTCCACCATCAAATTCTTTCTGCGGGACTGCTCAGGTGTCATTTTTTCTGAAGCTCTTGATTAACATGTGGAAGCTGCACGGTTCTGCCATATCATTGCTACCATTGTATCATGGAATGACGAACAGTTCAGACTGGACACCACCATACATTTCATTAATGGCATACTGCATGTCTTGACAAGGTCAGCTACATATGTCATTACTACTGCTGTGCCAGCAGTCCACTTGTATAATATTCAAAGCCACATCAGTAAAAAACAGAAATGCCCAAAAGCCCAGGGCTATTTTTATATACACCATGGGCCCCTATATTTGCAGCGGTGATGTCAGGGGACACCCCGTTTCCCACCTCCAAAGTTCCAGAGCTACAACTCCAAAGCTTCACACTCCCACTAAAGATGCACTAACAGGAATAATACCTATTAGCCTGCATGCAACAGACCTTCTACCTGGATGGTCTATAATGCAGTCATTTGTGGGCAAAGAGACTACAGCTGTGGGTTGACTGGTACTGAGAATGAGTTGTACAACCTGTTCTTCTGGGATATAACACAGGTGACTTCTGGTGATGATGACCTGGATTCATGTGACATATGACGTAGAACTTGTGACGTGTGACTTGTGACATATGCGCGGCTATGTCCTGTGACAAAGCTTCGACTTGGTGCCCTAAGCTTGGGACTTGACTTGGACTTGAGTGTAAGACTTAAGAGAAACTTGACTTAAGAACTGAACCTGACTTGTTATTGTATTGAGAGACTGAGCCCTTTATATACATATCCCCAAGCTACAATGATGTCATGCACTGCGATGGGTTGAGTCATATGATGAGCAAGCAGGTCTGAGTCAGAATGAGTAATGGCGAGAACTGGTTTGGAACCGTTGGACTAAACTCTAAACTGTGGTGTTAAT
>QFFB01001128.1:37241-55032 GCA_003316465.1 Ramaria cf. rubripermanens
AACAAAAGTAAGCAAGAATGTGTCAGATAGTAGTTAAGTATGGTGAATGAGTAATAAAAGATCCAAAAATAGAACAAGTATGAGTCATGACGAGAAAAGACTAACTAAAATAGAAACAAGGTGAGTTATTCTGAAACAAAGTGAGTTATAACAAGAACACTATAAATATCCACCAATCATAGTCGTACAAATGGTCCACTTTCTCCGAGATGAGTCATGGCATTAGTCAGCACACTTGAGTTATAAGAGTGATGGTGACAAATCAACAACAGAAATAACTCCTGAGCTTCTCCTTGATCCACTCCAATGATAGAACGCAAAGGGGAGACAGTTGTATATGGTCTCGAGTAGCTCTATGATGAAGGTTGAGTTGGATCAACGTGGGAGGGTTGGTTGGGTATGGAGCCCATAATTCTGCCTCGTATTCTTCCCTTCCTTCATTGTGAACGACCTTGCCCATGTATCCAAGGAACGTGAACAGCTGCGTGTCGTCTTGGAAAAACACAGAATCTCCAATGGCATATGATTTTGGAATAGAGGAATGTGATTTCTTCTTGAGAGCCGTGCTGCTTTAGGTGATTGGGGGTAAAGCATATGATGAAGCTTGGCGTGTCTTTGAATATCTTCCAAATCAAGTGACCATCGTGATAATAAGGGCGATGTTGGGGAGTCAAAGGTCTGAACAGGAATAGAGTTTGAAGCTGCATTGTTGATGGACGGCATGGGGATAACAATGAACTGATAATTGATGGGGTATGGCTGAGTTGACTGGCTGGGCTGAACTGAGATGATGAAATAAGCTGAGATGAAATAGACGTGTGTGGAGCTTGAAGTTTTTAAAGACTCCTCGGAGTTTGAAGCTTTTAGATGTGTTTCGTTCGATTTTCCTTCACTGTGCAGCCCACTTTGCAAACAAGGTACTCCAGCATGAAACAAAAGGCCAGGGGAACTACTTCCGAGACTGGGATGCATTCGAGAAGATGTTTTCCAACCAGTTCTGTCTGAAGAATGAGCAGCTCACAGCTCTCATGAAGTTAGAAGGAACAGGCTGGTACCAGGCCAAGGATCTGGTAGATGACTACATTGATCGCTTCCAGGAGCTCATTGACCTCGCATCATATGATGACGACAAGACCATTGTCATCAATTTCCAACACAGACTTGACCCAGCACTCCAGAGTCAAGTTGCACTTCTTGGGGACAGAGCTCTGGATCCCAATGACTTGGAAGGGTGGTATGAAGCTGCATGAAAGGTGTCCCATAACAGGGAGGCAAATGAGGCATTTGTGGAAACAAGCTGAAATGTGGTGTGCAACTCCATGCGTCCGGTTCCACCTCTGCCAAAATCCAGAGTTATGCTCACTCTGATGCAGAGGACATTTCCGAGCTTCGCTCCGCTCACCTCTGCTCAGAACATCAGCCCCCCACCTCTGAAGAATAGTCCTGCTCCAATGGATGTAGACTGCATGCGCAGAAGGAGCAGCCCAGCTGCCATATGCTTCTGATGCTGGCAGCCAGGCCATTATGCCCAAGAATGCCCCCAAGCCTTCAACATCAGATCAATGACCACAGAAAAGAAGCTGGAGCTCCTCCCAGAGTTCCTTGCACTGGCAGACATCAATGGAACACCCCCTGCAGAAGATAGTTCTGGAGGTGCGGAGTATGGCACCCTGGAGATGGAGGGAGCGTCGGATTTTGTAACATGCAGCAGGTAAAGTGTGTGCCCCTGTTGCCTGTACATAATTGGTTTGCCTGTCTTGAAGTAGAGAATGAGAACCCCCCACTCCCCTCACTTCACACAGGAACTCCAGTCAAAGTCACACCAAAATCAGCTCTGACGCCCCATCCACTCCACCTTTGGTCCTGGGAAAAATGTCTCCCAAAACAGTACATTGTAGCTGCTGCCCCTAGTCCTAAGTCCCTAGTCATCAAGGTGGAGGTCCAGACCACCGATACCATGGAAGTCAAGTCTAGACCTGTGCTAGTAGATTGCGGAGCCACCAGCCAGTTTATGGACCACGACTATGTAGAGCAGAACAGGCTCACCACTCAGAAACTCCAACATGCCATCCTGGTCTTTAATGTGAACAGAAGCCATAATGAGGCAGGATCCATCATGGAGATCGTGGATGTGATTCTCTGTTACAATGGGCATATGGAGCGCACCTCCTTTGCAGTGACCAGTCTGGGGAAGCAAGACATCATCCTTGGGTTCACCTGGCTCTGAGAGCACAACCTGGAGATCAACTGGCAGACCTGGGAGATGGTGACGAGTTGATGTCCAGCCAAGTGTCATACATATGTGCCAGTCCAAGGTACATGAGGAATGTCGAGAGCACCAAAAGATAGAATGGATCATACAAACGTGTCACTCTGGCCCTCATGCACACCTTTCAGAGGAAAAATCGGAGGAAAGGTCTGAGTCCGACTCCAACTCTGACATTGTCTGTTTCAGTTTAGAAGACACGCTAGCGGAAGGAGATCACTTGCTGTATGTGAACCCTCTGCTAGAAATGGAGCACATCTGTGCATCCAGAACAACCTCGCAAAGGCTGGCAGAGGCTTCGCAAAAGTATGCAGAGATGGAAATCCCAGAGTACCTCTGGGAGTTTGAAGATGTCTTTTCCAAAGAGTCATTCGATGCTTTGCTGGAGTGGAAGCTGTGGGACCATGCTATCGAGTTGGAGCCTGGGTCAAAACCCACCAACTGTAAGGTCTACCCGCTGTCACCCAGGGAGCAGGTGGAGCTCGATGCTTTCCTCCAGGGGAATCTCTGCACCAGAAGGATTCGTCCATCAAAGTCACCCATGGCATCTCTGGTCTTCTTTATCAAAAAGAAAGATGGCTCACTTTAACTTGTGCAAGACTACCAAGCTTTAAACACAGTCACAATCAAGAACTGGTACCCGATTCCACGTATCTCTGAACTAATCACACAACTCCGAGGGGCCAAGTACTTCACCAAGCTGGACATCCAATGGAGTTTCAACAATGTCCAGATATGTGAAGGGGATGAGTGGAAGGCTGCCTTCCACATGAACCGTGGACTCTTTGAGCCACAGGTCATGTTCTTCAGCCTCACGAACAGTCCAGCCACATTCCAGACAATGATGAACGACATCTTCCAAGACATGATAGCAGAAGGGGTCGTCTGCATCTACCTGGATAACATCCTCATCTTCACCAAGACATTGTCGAAACACCAAGACATTGTCAAAACACCAGAGGATAGTCTGGAGGGTACTGGAGCATCTCCAAGAACACAAGCTGTACCTCAAACTGGAGAAGTGCGAACTCAAACACCTCCAGATAGAATACCTTGGAGTGATTGTGTCAGAGGGCTCAGTGGAGATGGACCCAGTCAAGGTCTCCAGCGTGGCAGAATGGCCCGTACCTCAGAACAAGAAAGAGGTCTAGTCCTTTGTTGGATTTGTCAACTTCTACTGGAGGTTAATCAAGGACTTCTCCCACCATGCCCAAGCCCTGTTCAACCTCACCAAGAAGGATATCGGATGGAAATAAGGAGGGCCGGAATAGGCTGCCTTTGTTAAGTTCACGGACGTTACCCGGAACTTCGGAGGTCGGAGACTTGGAGGTTGGACTTCGAAGGTATGTGAGGGGGGTAGGGACTTGGCTTCAACTTATGGGTTGCGCCACCCACTATCGTTTGATCCCTAATTTCGGAGATCGGAGGTTCGGAGGTTCGGAGATTGACTAGAGGCTCGGACTTGGAGGTATCAAATAATAGTATCTAACTATAAAGAGGAATGCGAGAAGACTGGAGGTGGTAACGAGGAATTAAGTCGATATTCGAACTAAAGAACTGGATACAAGTTTGGAGAACTATTAATACCTCGTAAGCTAATTGTATCCTAAGAACGTATAACAAGAAAGATATAAGAGGCGTATAACAAGCGGAGTTCGGAATAGGGTTGGAGGTTCGGATCGAGGGAGGCACAAGTATTCTACTTTGGGTCGTGAATGAGGATTATACTTTAAGAGGTGAACAACAAGAACTGAAACGGAACATAATAGTTACTTCGGAGTTCGGGGGTCCGAAGGTTCGGAGATTCGGTGTTAGATCTCAGGGATCTAACAGCCTTTGACATGCTGAAGGAGCTGATCACTTCTGCCCCTGTCCTTGCCTTCCTGGACAACTCCTGCCCTTACCGTGTCGAAGTGGACTCCTCCAACACAGCCACTGGAGCAGTCCTCTCCCAGCAATCCTTGGATGGCGGTGGGAAGTGGCATCTGATTGCCTTCTTCTCCAAAAGCCTCAGTCTGGTCAAGCGGAACTACAAGATCCATGACAAAGAGATACTGGCAATCATCCATGCATTGGAAGAGTGGAGGCACTACCTCGAGGGCACTCCGTGCCAGTTTGAGATCTGTACAGACCACAAGAACCTTGAGTACTTCCGCACGTCCAAGAAGCTGAACCGACGGCAGGCTCAGTGGTCCCTGCACCTGTCCCAGTTTGACTTTGCACTCCACAACCACCTGGGTCACTCCATGGGCAAGTCTGATGAACTATCCCACTGTGCAGATCATGGAAGTGGAAGTGGAGATAATGCAGACATGACCATGCTCCCCCCAGCCCTCTTTGCAATCTGTGCCCTTGAAGGAATAACAGCCACCAGAGCAGAGGCAGAGACACTCCAAGACATCTGGAGGGAGATCCAAGACGGAGAGAAGAAAGAGTCGGTGTTGAAGGCAGTGGAAGAACTCCAGAAGGGTCACTTGAAGTCAGGCCAAACAGCGGAGTGGTTGGAGCACAAAGGTCTGCTCCACTTCCGAGGCAAAGTCTATGTTCCGGACGGAAGAGACCTCCACCGGTGCATTGTGTCCCAGCATCATGACACCCGAGTGGCAGGACATACCAGCAGATGGAAGACACTGGAGTTGGTTGCCCAGAACTACTGGTGGCCACAGATGTCTCGTTACATCAGTCAGTATGTAAAGACGTGTGACCTCTGCCTCTGGACCAAAGCCCAACGGCATCCACCTGTCAGAGAGCTAGTTCTGCTCCTGGTCCTGGAGTGCCATTGAAACACCATCAGCATCAACTTCATAGTTGAACTTCCAGAGTCCCACAGCTACGATTCGGTCATGAATGTCACGGACTTGGTAAGCAAGGTGTCTCACTTCATTCCGACACACACAACGATCACTGCCCTTGGTGCAGCCTGCCTGTTCCTCGCACATGTCTGAAAACTGCACAGACTTCCGAAGCAAGTCATCTGTTAGATCTCTGAGATCTAACACCGAAGCTCCGAGCCTTCGGACCTCCAAACTCCGAAGTAACTATTATGTTCTGTTTTAGTTCTTGTTGTTTACCTCTTAAAGTATAATTCTCTTTCACGACCCAAAGTAGAATACTTGTACCTCTCTCAATCCGACCCTCCAATCCTATTCCAAACTCCGCTTGTTATATGCCCCTTATATCCTTCTTGTTATACGTTCTAAGGATACAATTAGTTTACGAGGTATTAATAGTCCTCCAAACTTGTATCCAGTTCTTTAGTTCGAATATCAACTTAATTCCGTGTTACAAACCTCCAGCCCCCTCGCATCACTACATCCATAGTTAGACACTATTAGTAGTAACTCCGAGTCCAAACTCCGGACTACCTCCGATACTCCAACCCCCGAAATTAGGGACCGAATGATAGTAGGTGGCGTAACCCATAAGTTGAAGCCAAGTCCCTACCCCCCTCGTACACTTTCGAAGTCTCCGACCTCCGAGTCTCCGACCTCCGAAGTTCCAGGTAACGTCCGTAAACTTAACATCGTCTCGAACTGAGGTCCACAGTTTGTAGTGGAACTGACATAGGAGCTCTACCGCCTGCTTGGAATAAAGCTGGCCACCACTACAGCTTACCACCTGCAGGACGATGGACAGACAGAACGAGTCAACCAGGAACTGGAGCAGTACCTCTGCCTCTTTGTCAATGAGAGGCAAGACAACTGGGATGAACTGCTTCTGCTGGCAGAATTCCAGTACAACAACCATGTACATTCCACCACACAGCAAACTCCCTTCATGCTCAACTCCGGAAGACACCCACGGATGGGATTCAAACCACACCAGCCTGAGTCCTGGCTGAAAACAGTCAATGAATTCCAAGACCGGATGGACTTGCCTCTCACTCACAGAGGCCAAGTCCAGCTCTTGCAAAGGCCAAGGATGACATGGCATGGTACTATAACCGGCACCGAGTTCTGGCACCGGAGTACCAAGTTGGAGACAAGGTGTACTTGGATGCAAGTAACATCCACACTATACACCCCTCACAGAGGCTTGCCCACCATTACCTCAGCCCCTTCGTGATAATGCGGAAGGTTGGCCGGAGTGCGTATTGCCTCTGGCTTCTGGCTTCCATGTCCCAACTCCACCCTGTCTTCAATGTAGTAAAGTTACTTCCAACTCCAGACAATCCAATCCCAGGTTGGAGGGCTCACCCGCCACCCCCACCAGAAATAGTGAATGGGGAGGAACACTATGTGGTGGAATGAATTCTAGACAGCCAATTCACAAGGGGTCGCCTCCAGTTCCTTGTGAAATGGGAAGGGTATGGGTACAAGGAAAATTCATGGGTTTCAGAGCAAGATGTTGCTGCCCTGGACAAACTCCGGGAGTTCTATCAGATGAACCCTGGTGCACCATGCCGGATTTGTTCAATGGCCTTCCAATCCCTCATGTCCCATGCTTTGAGGATGCAGCATACTAGATGGGGGGTGATGTTAGGGGACACCCCATTTCCCACCTCCGAAGTTCCAGAGCTACAACTCCGAAGCTTCGCACTCCTGCACCTCTGAAGTTCCAGAGTTCTGAACTCTGCCCCACTTCCACTTCCAGAGCAGCTCTGGAGGTAAAACAACTCGCATATGACATTCAAGGTCAAGTGGAGATCTGCGGCATGCAGGGTCAGTATGTAGACTTTCCCATGCCCGCGACTTAGGCCAGGCACTTGGTCTGGGCACTGAGGCCTGAAGTGGTAAATCCTCAGCTTATGTCTGGGCTGCACTGCCTGGAGTCCCGGGCTGGACTTACACTGATTTACCACTATCATCTGACCTCCCTGGCAGGGCAGAGGGCATTGGGTAATCCCATATTATGACTCAAAGAATTACAAATGTTCGCATAACTCCACTCAAAATGGCACCAATTTCTGAGATGACTCAGGATCCTGACTCACACCCCTATAAGTGGTATGACTCACCAGCTCCACTTTATGAATGACTCACTCCCTTAACTCATTTCATCTAAATCAGGTTAAGCCTCTTGATCATGTGAGTCATTTGGTGGAGTGGGGCCTGCAATGTGATTGGTCATGAACCCTTTCCTGACTCACCTCCCTTGTTTCCATGTTGTCATGACTGCTGTGTCTCACATCTTGAATTCAGCAAACTCCACCAATCTTCTCAGCATCCTTCCCTCACGCTGATATCCACAAGGTTTCTGCAAGTTATCCCACTCTTATTCACTGGTCGCCAAACACTCTCTTCGACATGATGCCATCATACTTTGCCCTCATTTCGCACTCTTCACGTCCCCCGCAGAGTACAGGGGTACCGAGTGCATGCAGAAGTCCGGTCTAACCAATGGGTTTCACTCATAGGTCCATCAGCTGCCTTTCCCAATGAAGCCTCTCCCCATCCGTCCCCCCCTGCATTTGCTTTTTACTATAAGTACTTCAATTCCACCTGTACAGTTCTCTAGTTCGATTATCATATGTCTACCTCATTATTTGACCTCTTACTAGTAGAAGAAACCTCAAGTGCAACGACCTACTCCCTTATCGGTAGTTATGCTTAATGGTGAGCTTGAACCTTTGATCTTACTCACAACACCCCCTTTGGGGGCATCTCCGAGACCACTATTCGCAGCACTTCGCAGGAGTGTTTGGATCAGCGAAAGGAATACCTGAACTGGGGTGACCTTTCCTCAAGAACATGCATGATTCATCGCATACTACTCTTGGGTTATTCGCTGAGACTGTAGGCCCATGTCAGAATTACACTGATGTTCTATCTTTGCCCTAAATTCCAATCTTGACACATGTCTCACTCCCATATTTTATTAGTGACTCAATGGCGTGGTTAAGTCGACAAATGTAGTGTTCCTTCCCAGGAACCTCATAACCCTTTGGCTGATGCATGTATATAGTTTCAGTGAGCTGAGCGTTGAGGTAAGCTCCATCTACATCTGTCTGCTCGAGCTCCCAGTCGTTCCTAGCAGCAATGGCAGCAATTATACAAATTGCCGACAGCTTGGCGGTAGGTGAGAAGGTTTTGTTATTGTCGATTCCTTTGGCTTGTGAGAATCCTTGCGCAACGAGCCTTGCTTTGTGGGCTACAACCTTACCGGTCACGTCATGCTTGTAGTGAAAAACAATTCTGCTTCCTAGGATGTTTGCACCATCCGGAGGCTCTACCAGGTCCCATGTCTTCACCTGGGCATGCTGGTCCAACTCCCTTTTAATGGAGATGTCCCACAGTGGCCAATCTTCACGAGATTGCACATCATCCAAGCTGGTTGGGTCGGTGTGTGCAGGCACCACCATCGAAGACTCGAAGGGGTGGGGTGTCACCCCCTTAATTCCAGTGCCGTCCTCTCCTAGCTCTGCAAGGACTGCCAGAGCATTATCTTCAGTGGGCATGGGCAGGCCTCAAGGGTACACAGGTGCATTGGCATGGCCCATGCTGCTTCCTGCACCTTCAGCGATGTCACGGACATATGCGGATGGTTTTCTCGTTTGGTGACCCCTGCCTTGCGGCTGGTCCTCTGAAGAATCGGGTGCTTCAAATCCCTCAAGAGGATCGGCGTGTGGAGGTACAGGTCAGTCCTGTGTGGTGTTCTGACTGGCCTGGGTGGCCAGCTCCCCCTCAGTCAGTGCATCCACAGGTGTGATAATGACTGGTTCATCGAAGGTCACGTTGCGTTCAACGGTGACATGACGTTTTCCGGGCCAATAAACCCTGTGGCCTTTGCTGTCAGCACTGTACCCTATCCAGTGCCCTTCATCCGCTTTGGACTCCAGCTTCCCGCAGTCTTCCATTAGAATGAAGACTTTTGCCCCCCACTCCGGTAGATCAGTGAGGTCTGGCTTCATGCGGTACACCAATTCATAGGGTGTTTTGCCTTGTAGTGCGTATGTGGATGTTCTATTCTTCAGCCATACGGCGTGCTGCACTGACTCTGTCCATTAAAATTTGGGCAGATCCACGGTGAGAAGCATTGCACGCGCATGTTCAAGTAGCATGCAGTTCAACCGCTCTGAGACACCATTTTCTTCTGGTGTGTCATGTATGGTAAGGCTCCTTACTGTCCCCCTTGACTTCAAGTACGCTGTGAAGTCGGCTGAGAGATATTCACCCCCACGATCGGTTTGGAGCCGCTTCAGCCGCACACTGTGCTGGGTTTCAACCCATGCGTCGTACTATTTGTAACAGCAGAAGGCCTCGCTTTTCTTTGCAATGGCATCTAGGTATGTCTATCGACTATGGTTGTTGGTGAAGCTGACGAAATATGACTTTACGTCATAACTCTCCAGGTTTGCAGGCCCCCACATGTCCGAGTGTACCTTTACGCCGAACATATTTGTGCAGGGTCCTTCTCGCTCCTGTGGGACAACCTTGCGCACTGGCTTTGCCTTTGCACATGACCTACAAAAGGTGGCCTGACTTGACATGTCAAGCTCCAGGCTGGTTATCCCACCGCTCTGGACAAGTTTCCTGGCAGCCTGCGGCAATATATGACCCATGTGGTGGTGCAACTCATCAAGGGTGTTGTGATAAAAAGATACTGTAATAAACATTGTGATGTCATTTTTTCTTTTATCCTTTTATTACCCCTTTTCTTTCTTTCTCTCAGTCATAAAAAGTTGGGAATAATGTTTAAAAGGAATCTTATCTGTTATATTCAAGGAGGAAACCACGAGACAACATCCTTTGTCATCTCGGCCCACTCGCGTGAGTCGTAGACGTGCTATGACATCACGAGTATGGACAGATGGGCAACACATGTGATTACTCTGCACATGTGTCACCGATAATCAATCGGCCCAGTTACAGGGCGAGCAGGTGCCTGAACCGCCGGAATAATAAAAATGGAATGGAAAGGGATGTTGCGACTATAGAGGGTCATACGAGGATGACAATGACACAGAATTTAAGATCAAGGAACGCATCAAACATCTCCAATAGTCGGATCACATATGAAATAGGAGAAGAAGGAGTGGCTTTCACATTATTATGTCAAAGAGACAGACATTTTTCTCTATTGTCTTTTTTATTTGTCATCAAAAATTATACTTCCAATTCCCCCATTCACTATTTTCTTCCCCCTGATGACTGATTATTTTCCAGATTTTTTCCACTATCCAAAACAAAAATCCGGCGCTATTTGCTCCACAGATAGTACTATCTTTCATCCCCTTAGTTACTAATTTTCCAGACCTCCATCCCTATTGTTAGCATTCCCAAAATCACCCATACACCTTCTCGTATAAGTATCATGATATTCCTGTATGTTATTCTTCAGCCAGAATTATATCCCTCTTGATACACCCAGAAAAGCTCAGGGCATTCAGACTTGCCTTTCAAAATTTCCTACTATCTTCTTTAACAAATTTCTACAATCTACAAGCCAGCTACACTAGATTATCTGTCTACTCCCTCAATTCATCACCACACACCGAACCTCTCTTCTTTTATTCGGCCAACGATCCATCTTGATGCCAAAGGAACCCCTGAGCTGAATCTCTGGAACATCATCATATACCATCTCCGACCCCCGCATTATGTCACATTCGGTTAATCAACGCGTGTGCCATATTCAGCATCACACTCACGAAGGAATCAAAAAAATCTTGAGCTATTCCTTTTTATCAATAAAAAAAAAATACATAGATATTAAAAAAGGGTGAGTAACCTTCGCACGACATTTGCAGTTGACTCCGCAGTCTTACGCTCTACCTTATAGAGCCCATTCGAGAGTGGGACCTGCCCTAGCAGCGTTCCTCTCGCATCTCAAATTTCACATTTGTGGTCCTTCAATAGGACTGTGTATCCAGCCACATTGTAGTGGGTTAGGGAAATCAGAGTAAAGGCAAGATCTGGGCAGTACAGTACATTTTTCAATGTAAGCTGAGTTGAGGTTCTGCCATTAGGAATGCTAATCTTCATATGCCCATTCCAGTATCCTGGAAGACAGTTCTGTCAGCCGCGTTAATGGAGTGTGGCGTGATGTCCTGGAAGGTGGTAAAACGGTGCCGGTGCAGCAACATATGACCAGATGCATGTTGGGTGCATATATGCATCATACCCTCAGAATCAAGCATAATATATTACAAGACCTTTTTCGGAGGATGCTTCTTGATAGGATATTCCAGAGAGGTTCAAATGATTTTTCTGTGATTTTTCTGTATTTTTATCTTGCCTGATTTGCAAGATCTACTGATTTTCTGTATCACTATGTCATGTGTACCTATAGTTCGGCTCAAACCGATGGTTCGGTCGCCGAACAAGTATGGGCACTTAAGCGCTGGTTGGGCAGTTTATGCGGGTAAGACATATACTCACATAGACCCTTCCTCCTCAGTGCTTGACAGTCACTGAGGAGGTGAGCCCACTATAATTCCTCTATATTTTCTGTACTAATTACCTTGTAGTTAATTTATTTAGGTAGTTTCTCTGAATATACTTAGTGCTTGACAATCACTGAGGAGTTAATTTATTTAGCTTCCTCAAATCTCTGAACTTACTGCACAGAGTTGCTCATAACCCCTTCAATGCATCCGAGTCGTAGACATTGACTTCTCATCCAGTCAACGGACTTGTTCCCTGCGCAAGTGTGGTCCCACCAAATGTCATCGTGAAGGCAAAATCCTTGCCCTCCACTGTTGTGTTCGCTGATGCACCTCCCCCTTTGTCTTTGTCCTTTTTATCCTTTTTCTTTGCTTTAGAACGACAATCGGCCTTTACATGGCCTTTCCTGCCACACTTCCAGCACTCCACATCAGTCTTGGCAGTGCTTGAGCTGCTGCCACGCGTTTGTGGTTTGCCACAGCCCTTTGTAACGGCGGGTGGGTTCTCACCAGCTTTCAGCTGATGTTCTTCAATAGACAGCCGTTCAAACTCGTCGACAAGACTCTCGACAACATTATCTGGCTGTAGCTTGGCTTTAGCATGCGCTGCGGACATGGTTATTGCATTGATAAGCGGGCGATATGATTTGGGGAGCGGGCCGAGGATGACCGTGACAAAGTCGTCATCAGTGAGTGCAGCATTCATCCCTGATAGCTGTTCTTGCATCTTCATGAGATTCTCCAAGTGTGTGCGGACGTTTGACTCGTCCTCGCACTTCATTTTGTACATCCGGCGTCGCACGTCAACCTTTAAAGTGAGTGCTTTGGCTTCATGCTTAGCACACACCGCCTCCCAAACCTTCTTTGCTGTATCCAGGTTCCGCACCTCCATGAGGATGCTGTCTGGCATGGTTGTGAAGATCTGGGCCATAATTGTCACTTCACGCTGGTTATAATCATCCCATTGTTTTTCTATGCCATCCAACTTCTCCTCCTCGTCGCTCGTCAGTACATGGCCATCAGGATAAGTGGGAATCGGCGGGGGGATCCGAGCGGTCCCATCCAGGTGTCGTTTGGCACCACGGGTTGACGCCAGTGTCGCTGACATCTGACTTTTCCAGGTGACCCAGTTTGAGCCATCTCGGGCCAGCTTCGGGACGACAAATGACTTGGAGGTGGCGGAGGACATAACGGGCTCTGCAGGGCCCATAACCTGTTGGCTATTAGCGCAGTAGCTAGAGACAAAAAGACTCAGTGAATCACTAATTCACTAAGCTTGCATTACAACTATACCTAGAGACAAAAAGACTATACTACGGTAAGTCACTTGTCGTCTCATTACAGTGTAAGGTACGTACCTCAGTGAATTGCTAATTCACTGAGGTGTTCACTAACTACTTGTCCGATAGATATACTACGTTAAGGTCATCCATGACCATAACTATATATACTACATCAAGGGTCCATAACAACCGCTATAGTAAGCCTGCGTTCCATGCTTATCCTCACGGGATCTCAACATAGGGTTCTTACACTTACTTAGTATATTAATTCTCAGTTAAGTAGTTGCTCTACTGCTTAGCCACTTGGACTAATCCTCCAGGTGAAATTCTACTGAGTGAGTCTGACAATTGATAGTCTTGCCAGTTGCACTCCAATACCCAAGAGTTATTGATCAGTTGATTTTCCTGTTCAGCATCTTTCACAAGTCAAGTCAAGTTACTTATAAAAGCTACCTCACACACTTCACTTATGTCTCTCATTATTGTTGTGCACTGACAGATTATCTGGTCAGTCCATTTATAAACTCGCCTGCTAAGTGCATTCCTCTTTCTTTGGAATATGCTTGAACCCTGAAAGTGTCCTTGAACCTACAGTCTAATAGTTTATTATGCATTGCTGCTAAAAAATGTATTGCCTTCCTTCTGTGATAACTTGGACTAATTATTGCATGGATTGCAACCAAGGTACAAATATTAAATTATTTCTGGAGTTGTGCTGCAGCAGTGCTGGTATTCTATAAGTCTTTTAAATGACATGTTCTGATAGATTGAAGTGTTAGCAATAACACCAAAGTCTTGAAGGGTTCCAAAACAAAATGGACTGTACAGGAACAATAGCTGCACTGTTCTTACCTGAAAGCACAGACATGACATACATCTTGACTCCCAGAGCTGGCTGGGTGAACAGCAAATACCATTGAACATAGGCAAGTGGCCAAGAATGGTCCAGATCATGAGGCAGTCAAAAGATGGCAGGTACACAGCCAACTTGGTAGCCTGGGACAATAGTAAGTCATAGTGCCATGAGTACACATTGAGACATGAGACTGACCTTTGGCCCCTATTTCCTCAGCTTCTAGTCTGTAGTGTATAAGAGCCATGTCAAAGTGGGCTGGTGAGTCAGGCATTTGCCCATGATGTCCAACAAATGGGGTTGCACAGACAATGTCACTACAGTTGTATCCTCTATGCATTGAAGTGAACCCAGGGTAAATTTGACACATTTATAAACATCAAGATGTGTGTTCTCATTGATTCACTGCATGTGCCCTGGCAGCTCTGCCACCATGTATGTAGACAGGGTGGGTAGGAAGTGGGGAGCATGGAAATATTGGATGATTTTGGCTACAGGTGTACCTGGAAAACCAGGCTGTTTTGTGATGCAGAATGTCCACCCTGTGGTGCCTGCTGCCTCATGCTGTTGGGTGTCTGGGGAGGACTTACCCCTCGCTGGCTTATTGTTAACAATGTTTGACTCTTCCTCCTCTGCCTGTTAAGACTGAGGCCTATGTGTGGGACCTTGGAGCAAGCTCGACTGAGCTCAGACTGAGGTTAATAATAGGGAGGGCTTGGCTTCAGTTTATGTGCTGCACCATCCACTATTGTATGTGCCCTCAATTTTGGAGTGAGGTTTGGGCAAGAGGAGAGTAAGGAATAAGAGGAGTCGGACTAGAAACTAGTAAGTGGTTCAATGGGATATCTAAGTTGATTTCTGACTGAGGAGCAAGGTGCATACAGAACGAAGCTTATATACAGATAACAGGGAAACAGGGTTGGATATAACTAACTGAGGGAATCAGAATGAAGCTCAGGGAAGGCTAAGGAAAGGGGTTCAGGGAAGTGGAATATAGGGAATGGGGGTCAGGCTTGGGCTCAGACTACTTCAGGAAGGGCTTAGATAAGGTCAGGCTTGGGGTAGGGGGCTCGGGACAGGGTTAGTCACCTAATATGGTTACTGGAGATCTGTGAGGAACGAGATCATAACACTGCCTCTTCCATATCAGGCTGGTACCAGCACACATATGCACCAAATGTGTGCACTTTTTCTTGGCAGTTAATCCATTTGGTCATCTGGATGGTATAGTTGTGTCTGCTACTGGCATGATAGGCCACCTTGGCCAGGTCAATGTGTAGTCACTCAGGGAGTTCAGTGCTATATCCATCGGTGGTGCTGTGTAATTTGATAGACTCAATGTAGTGTTCCCATACTTGATGGTAACAAATGTGCACTTGTGCATGTGAAAATGGTTGAGAGCTTCCTGAAGCCACTGGAGTGTTGTGGTGGAGTGTGAGGGAGATTGGGAGAGATAGATGAAGTTGAGGATGGCATGGGTGGTATGCATGGCACCAGCAGGGATTGTGGCTGCAAGTAACCCAGGTAAAACTTTTTCCATGTTTTTATACTCAGTTCCTGTCCATTGTGAGTGTTGATATACCCTTTCTAAAGTTCTGGATGGTTGGATGATCTGGAAGGGCCTGGAAGCATGCATCAACCTTGTGCTTGGTGGCCAATGATGTGCACCAGCTGCAAAGGTGGTCCTTGAAGACACCTTTGTGTAGTTGGTGAAGCAGATATGGTGTGAGAGAGTGGAAGATATCACAATGCAGCAGCCCATCCCAGAATGGTTTGCCAACAGGGTGGATCCCTACTTCTGCCAGTGCTTTGACATTGTCTGCACCATGTTTGGAGACATGGTGCATGTGTTCCTACTGGTCATGGTATAATGGCTCTGGACCATGAGCAAAGATAGTCATCAACAGATCACCTGAGTCTTCTGATAATACATGCATGTTGGACACCAGCTCTCAATGGTACAAGCCACCAGAGCCTGCTCAGGGAAGTTAGCAACATATGCCATAAGGATTGGGTATGTGATAAGTGAAGGGGTGCATATGATGTGTATGTGATGTAGTGTATGAAATGCCTGGCTAAGGTTGTGGTCAATTGTCCACATGCATTGTGCAGGGCTGACACAGCAGAACATGGCACCAGGGAGTTGGCTTGACGGTTGAATGTGTTGCAGAGTAACTATGTGGTTGCAGCAGTGGTGAGTGATGTTGTGTGATAGTGGGAAAGTGAGTGAGATGTGATAGTAATGGAAGGGACTATTGTGATATAAAAGGTAGCAACTGTTTGACTTAAGAGATGCAGTGTAAGACTTGGAGAAGGTCTGCATGTTGACTTGAGTGCAGTAGTTGACCAGCAAAAGGTTAGATGTTCAAGAAGCTAACTATGTGAATTTATACAAGTGTACCTACTTGTGAGTCCGAACTGTCATGGGGTTGATAGAATAACACAATGGGGTGGAACAACATGTGATATATGGGGATGAAAGGAGAGGGGGTGAGATCCATGACATGTTGCATAGTGAGGTGAACAGATCCGCAGAATGACTACCTGAGCACTACAATGGGAATGTCAACCTATAAAACATTGGGAAAATAGACTGTGAATGTCTCATGTTAATATAAGAAAGGGAAATAGACCAAAAATACAGGGCTGTGTCCCTCAGACAGATGTATATGTATATCCATTCTGCTCACTCCAGGACTTGATATTCAGCCTCATGTGATGAGGCCCTTGGATATGCTTGGTATCCCTTGGTGTGGGGGCTCAATTTGACTCGGTGCATGCTGTGTGTGCCTCAGACACATGGTGTGTGGGTTGTTGGTGACTCGATGTGTTTGTGGGATAATGGTGGGCTTGGTGTGACTCGGTTGACTCATTATATTGCTGGAAAAGACAGTTGGGTGAGTTTGTGTACACATGGATGAAGTATGTGTGATTGTATTGTTGTCATAACAGGGTAGATATCTCGAACTGTGTTATCAGCACATGTGATGTCCATGCCATTGGCTCTGGCTGAGAATATTGGAGTGATCATGGTGTGCATGCAATAATGAAAGAGGTGCTGTGCTTGGAACTTGCACTGCTCTTTGGTTTCAAAGCAGTGGAGCTTGCCCACTGGGATATATCCCAGTAACATGCATGCATGCCGGCCAATTTTCCGATGCATAGACTTCAGTATATTGCCAATTGTGAGATATACTGGCCAGGTGGATTTATCACCACTGAATTGTGACAGCTGGGTCTTGTCTGAGGCAAGTATTATTGGGGCTACTGTGGCACCAGCTGGGATTTTGGACTGGTGAGATCACAGGAATTAATATGTGGTCAAGTCCAAAGAGATATGAATTAACTCACCTGGATGTTCTACCACCAGTCTCCTGTCCACATATCATTGTAGATCTGTTCACCACATGTCTCATCCACATAGATGTGCTCAGGGGCATATTGCAACACATCATGGAATGTTGGATTGCCCAGGAGTTCATGCACACATGCCACAGGGTCCCGGTGGTATAACTCCATCTTCTCAATGATCAGTACACCTTGGCCATCAAGAATGTTCCCTTGTACCTCAATATTGGTACATTGGAAGTCAGTGCCAATGGAGGGGAGCATGTCAATGTTTTGTAGCAAGGTACAAGCATTGTTAAATGAAGCACCTTAACATATTTGCATCTGAGGGTGCATACACATTGTGTTATGGTGTGGGAGTCAGTGCATGACCACTCACCACAGGGAGTTTCTGATAAAACGTATGGAGAAGGAAGGAGACGACTCGAGAACAGAAAACACGATGCGCATTAACTCGAGCACATAAACGGCCTCAACGACATGAGGGACGGGCTAAAACCGTATAAGATTAAAGTAACTAATGGTCTAGCTACTTATACAATGTCGGAAAGGG
Source organism: Ramaria cf. rubripermanens (assembly GCA_003316465.1). Lineage (NCBI taxonomy): Eukaryota > Fungi > Basidiomycota > Agaricomycetes > Gomphales > Gomphaceae > Ramaria > Ramaria cf. rubripermanens. The sequence goes on from QFFB01001128.1 coordinate 54,870, forward strand.
GCCGAAGCCCCTGAGACACCGGATCATGTCACCGGCGATATTTAGGTGACATGAGCGTGACAAAAGATAACACAAGATAAGTAATCCTATATTCATAACATGTTATTATTAGCAAGTAATGGACTTAAAGGACAATTCTTTTATCTTTTTTTTTTTTTTATTC
>QFFB01001156.1:0-12994 GCA_003316465.1 Ramaria cf. rubripermanens
TCAAGTCCAAGTCAAGTCCCAAGTTTAGGGCACCAAGTTGAAGCTTTGTCACAGGACATAGCTGCACATATGTCACAAGTCACACATCACAAGTCTACATCATACATCACACAAACCCAGGTCATCATCACAAGAAGTCACCTGCATTATACCCTAGAAGAACAGGTTGTACAACTTGTTCTCAGTACCAGTCAACCCACAGCTGTAGTCTCTTTGCCCATGAACAACTGCATTATAGACCATCCAGGTAGAAGGACTGTTGCATGCAGGCTAATAGGTATTATTCCTGTTAGTGCATCTTTAATGGATAAGAAACAGGGTTCAGGGGAGTGGAATATAAGGAACAGGCATTGGGCTTAGGCTTGGACTACTTTGGGGAGGGCTCAGATAAGGTTGGGTGTGGGGTATGGGCTTGGGACAAGGTTAGTTGCAAAATATGGTCACTAGAGATCTGCACAGAACTGGATCATAACAACTAAAACAAGAGCAAAATCAATATATGCCTTAGGTACTGCAAACAAGTGTAACATTGTAGACAGACTGGGGGATTTCATGTGATTTAGTATCTTGTGGCTGAGAGGCCTGGTCCACAAATATTGGCCTCAGAGTATTGGCATGAGATTCCCAACCCTCATAGCTGCAGGATACATATATCTCTAGCTTCAGTGAATATGTATCACACTACCACCATTCAAGTCCTTACCTTCCTGCTGTCACTTTGAATGCTGAACAACATAGTCTGCATGTATAACATCCAGAATATCCTATATATATCTCAAGCTTTATCCATATGCTTTGCTCAATGGAATTTGTGTGGCTTTCAACTTATGAGTTAAGCGATTTGATGTTGACTTGGTCTTTGTTGTTGTTGTTGGAAGTCAGCGCAGCACTTTGGCATGCTGACACATCACGGTACTGGCCGAGAACAAGGAATGGTGGACAATGGCTGCGAGCACAAGGAATGGTGGACTAAGTGGAATAACAGTGGCTCGTGCAGACAATGGACCAGGGATATAATTAGATAGAACTCTCATGTATTTAAGACAGGGACTTTTGGTCCCTGCTGGAGAAGAATTAAGAACTCGACCTTACTCTACCAGTGAGCACTTCGACCTATAGGTTATGGGCCCCGGCCGTAACTAATCATTCATATCATTTATCGTACTTCTATATCAGTAACAATCGACCTACAATGTCCCTTACTGGCACCAATAACACATACAAAGTAGATCCACTAAATGGTGATAACTATGCTGCTTGGCGCCGCTGTCTCAAATGGATCCTTGACGACGAAGATCTTTGGAACGTCACCATCGGCACCAAAGCGGAACCTGAACCAGCGGATCCGAAGAATGTAACAGCGGCAGAGGGGCAGGCGATCGCTGATTGGAAGAAAAAGGACAAGAAAGCAAGAAAAGAAATCTGTCTATGCATAACCGATGAGCACCTAGTTTACATTGACCAGGTGATGACTAGCCATGCTATCTGGTCTAGGTTACAAGGCATTTTTGAGTCTAAAGGGGTGGTAGGAATTGTCAATATACGCCGAGATTTTTTTAGGACGTTTGGTGAAGATGGATCCAACATGGAAGAGCATGTGTGTAAGCTCCAAGGACTCCAGCAGGAGTTAAACACTCGAGGTCAATTAGTCACCGACATTGACTTCACAAACATGCTGCTTACATCATTACCAGATTCCTGGTCTTCATTCATCACCACAGTTAACGCCGGTGGAGTGGTCATTACATCAGAGACGTTAATAGCCAGGATCTTGGATGAAGACCAGGCTTGGCAGGCAGGAACAGCGTGACAGACCGCGCTGAAGGTGCTGCAATCACGCGATGACTCAGGTGCTACAAAGGGAAAGTGCCAGAATTGCGGCAAGAAGGGACACTTTGTCAGAGATTGTTGGGCGAAAGGAGGAGGAAAGGAAGGGCAAGCACCAATGTGGTACAAGTCTAAGGACACCGAGACTGTTAAACAGGCCGAAGAAAATGAGTTCGCATTCATGGCTGATAATACAGTGCTCGTTTCTATTTCAGCATCGGACTGGCTTGCTGACTCGGCTGCAACCACACACATAGCCCGTGATCAATATGATTTCTCAACCTACGTTGAAGAAGCTTCGTCCATTGATGGCATTACCCCCGGAGCTTCACTTAAAACACAGGGACGAGGAACGGTACCTATACAACTCAAAGTCGGCACGGTGACATTTCACATTAAACTCCAAGATGTAAAACATGCACCCGAGGCACCTAACAACCTTATTAGCATAGGGCGCCTCACGGATCTCGGGCATACAGCTATGTTTACATCTTCCATCGTGGAGTTCAAGTCGAAATCAGGTCTTGTCTTTCGGATGGGGAAAAAGGTTGGGCGGATGTATCAAATAAGGTGCAAGGGGACAGCACGCATGGAAGGAAGAGAGTTTGCAGCGGTGGTGGGAGCAAGTACCCTGGATAAATGGCACCACATCCTCAGGCATGTCAACCATTGGACTATCAAAGCCATACAGGGTAATGATCTGGTTGATGGCTTACTCATCAATGAATCGCAGGCACCGACTCAATGTACTGCCTGCATTCAGGGAAAGCATCATGTGGAGCCTTTCCTGAAGTACACCGAGGAGATCGCCAAGGCACCCGGCGATTTAATCATGTCCGATGTATGGGGACCAGCCCAAGTTGAAGGGCCCGCCCATGAACGTTACTTTTATTCATTCACAGATGCTAAAACCAGATATTCGGTGGTGTATTTTGGCAGCACCAAAGATGAGACACTAAAAAACTTTAATGGGTTCAAGAGCTTAGTCGAGACGCAAACTGGCAATAAACTCAAGATCCTTCATTCTGATAATGGTGGGGAATATGTCAATAAACCATTTAAAGACTATTGCAGTCAACATGGTATCATCATGGAAACAACCGCACCCTACTCACCAGCACAGAACGGAATAGCGGAATGGCTCAACAGGACTCTTCTTGAGCATGCGCGTGCAATGATTTTCACCAAAAATCTCCCAAAGTTCTTGTGGCCTGATGTGGTAGCTTATGCCCACTACATCAAAAACAGATCACCTACCTGAGCCCTTGGAACCACAACCACGCCATACCAAGCCTTCTTTGGGAGGAAACCAGATGTATCGAGACTTGAAGAGTTTGGGATATGCTGCTGGGTAATGGTACCAGACCAGCGACATAACAAGCTGGATCCGAAAGCGGAAGATCACATCTTTGCGGGTGTGAGGCAATTGTGCTCTGTGCTAGAGGATCCCTGAGGACAGCATCAGGCACTGAAGGGAAAGGTTCTGCGAACTCAGTCGCATCTGCGGACGGTGACCTGGAAAGAGCCCGTGCAGACCAGATGTAGCCGCAAGTCTATTTGGGGTGCTTCCACTTCTCAGTGCGCTCCGACTTTCTCTGCACTGAGCTTTTTCGAAGAAGCGTAGTCCTTGGCCTGGTGTCTACTAAAGCATAAGGTGCAGAGGTGCCGGTACTTGCATCCATCACTGGTGCACCGTCCTGCGTTAAAGTGTTTGCAAATGGGTTGCAATGCAGAGGAGCTAAATTTCGGTCGCTTATGGTCTCTCTCGCAGGCAGTTGGTTTGGAATAAAGGTGGCAGGTGAAAAGATTGGTGAAACTCCCGTAGGAGATGAGCGACAGGGCGTTTCCTCTGGAAATCCGCATGCGTATGGCCCGGTCGAGGTTGATAACCTTGATGTGCTCATGTGCGTCATCGAGCACCAAGAACTGACCGATGATGAACTCCTTGTATTGCGTGAACTCTTTGGCTTGATGTGGATAGGCGTAGAGGACGGCTGACTTTGCGGCAGCGAAGGCGATTGACCATTCGCCATGGGTGCCAATTGTCTTGTCAGGCTTCCCTGCGCCTCCGCCTGAAGTAAGCGTGATGTCAAGGTTTCCGACGGTTTCGGTGTGCTTGTGATCGGGCTCAAGGGTGTAATACCCAGAATAGACCTTGTTGAGGTCAAGGAACCGGTCGGCGAGCACGTCAGACCATAACCCTTCTGGGAAGTTCGGGCAGTCGGGTTGTGTGACGACGTTAGTCTTGGCTGCCTTGAGGTCAATGAGGTATTCCGCTTTGAGCGCAAGGGTTTTGCTGATGCAGTCTTCGATGGATTGGGTTTTAGGGGCACGCCGCAACCAGACGTAGTCGGGGGGTCCCTGTTTTGCTTTTCCTTGCTTTGGATCAGACATTTCAATTCTCGAATGCGGACGTTTAACTCCTCTATCTGCTGCGCCGTCGCCGTGCTCCGACCCCTCAGGCTCGGCTCCATCTGCTGCCTTCGCCGGCTTGGTCTCATTACTTGAATGCTCTCGCCCTTCTGGTTGAGCGGTAGTGATGACATGCTGTTTTCCCCGGCTGCGTGCAAGAGTCCGTTCTTAATCAGACTCGGAGCAAATGTCAAGGTAGTGCTCGAGGGCGGCTTCGCTGTGATCGTCATCAGGGAGGATTTGATAGAGACGGGTGGCTGCTTGGGTGATTGAGATGTCACCAGATCGGTGGCTCTCGACGACTGCGAGGCAAGATTGCACCATTTCTTGTGAAACGACAGAGGGGTCGGAACTAGACTCGAGTGTTTGCCCACCATTGCTGTCTATGAACGTTAAGATGAACACAAGGTGTTAGGGACAGCAAAAACTAGCGGATCTGTTGCTGGGTCAGCATGGTCTGCAGCGAGCAAGCCAATGTTCTTTACCTATGTGAGGAGTGTGGCACAGCAAGCGAGTGCAGGAGTAGCGAGCGCAGGTGTATGCTAAATAGGATGGTGTGAGCCCCTCATGAAGAAACACATGTCGCAGTGGTGCTATGACCCACTGCAGTGTTTCTTCCGAGACACTACCCTATGCGCGCGGAGCTACAGTCAGCAAGACTTGTATGTGGGGCAGCGTGACGTGAGCATACCGTGTCGAGGTGTGCGGTCTAGGCTATGCGATGGGCGTTGACTGCGATGTAGTCCCGCTGTGAGGGCGTTAGTCGATGCGATGACTAAGTCTGGTCAGGCGTGCAATTTGCCGTGTGTAAGCGTGTACCTTGCTTAAACTTTGAAAAAATTCAAAAAAATTTTTTTGACCCAATATTGGTACAAACTTTTTTAAGTGCAAAACTAAACTTTTTTCATGATATTCTACTGGTTCAGCAAGTGGTTCAGTAATTATTCAAAAAACATTTTCAGCTTATTTGGGTGTGGGGTATGACAGTCTGTTTGCACAAAAATGCAGCATGTGCCCTAACAGTTCCACATACTGTGAATTAGTATAAGCAATCACCGTGTTTTAGAGGTTAGTAATCCTGGCCCAAAGGCATGCAAAGAGCTGAGTTCCGGCGGGGTTATAGTTGTTATCCGGCATGTGAGTACGTGAGGTAGCCGGATCACGAGTTGGTCCAGATATGCGCTGCAATGCGGGCAACTTTGGTTGGGTTATAGACAACTATAGTTACTCGTAGTATGAATCACCCCCAAATTCCAATATACTATTTTGTGAGATCTTCATGGCCTGAGAATTGTGCGTCACCATAGGACAAGGTTCCATGAACATGGCCGTTTATTCCCGCACATGCAGGTTACTCGCACTGGTCCTACTTGCATCCACATCAGGATATATGTGGGCCTAACAGGTTGCCGCACTCCAAGCCGCGCAAAGTCCATCAAATTAAGTTAATTAATTGTAGCCCAAATTTTATTAGCACCCGGACGCGTTAACGCGTGTCGTCATCGACGTGCTAATATAACAAAAATGCACCCCCAAATTTTTTTTGTTTTCATCCAGGTTGATCACATCCCATGACCTCCCATCTCCTATAGCACTATGCGGGTAATCACCTATGACCCCAATGATCCATATGCTAGACCTCCGGATTCACTCACCAATCCCAGACTGCAAGACCTGGAACAATCTGGGGATTGAGACTCATCGGTGTTAAGACCGGGTCTTTGTGTGGGACCTCGGAGGAGCTCGGACCGAGCTTGGCCAAGGAGTACTAGGGAGGGCTGGGCTTCAGCTTGTGTGCTGCACCATCCACTATTACATGTGCCCTGGATTTTGGACGGAGATCAGGACCAGAGGAGTGGAGGGACTAAGAGGAATTGGAGCAAGAAACTCGTAAAGGGTTCGAAGGGTATCTAGTTGGATTTCTGACTGAAGAGCGAAGTACATACAGAGCGAGACTTATATACGGTAACAAGGGGGACAGGGTCGGACAGAACTAACTAAGGGAATCAAAGGAGTTTGGGGACGGAGTACAGGGAATGGGCTTGGGCTCGGGCTTGGACTACTTCAGGACGGGCTTGGATAAGGTTGGGCTCGGGGTATGGGCTCGGAATGGGGTTAGTTGCCGAATGTGGTTGCCAGAGATCCGCGAGGAACCGGATCATAACAGTCGGGCTATGTGGCAAGAACTTGAAAAGCGTGAAGGGGACTCCATAACCAACCCCGAATCGACCGATGATGAGCTTGTGGATCCGAGAGTTCTGCTACATGGCAAAAAGGGTGGTAAGCGTGGGTGGGTGACTGATGATAAACAGGACAATCGTACGAGTAAGAAGCAGGCAGGTTCTTATACCACAAGTTCACGTCCTTGATGTGATATGGAAGACTGAATATACTCACAATTCTGTGCTTCTCTATATCTTAGGCTCAGGGTTGGCAGGTTATGCAGCCGCCCCATCTAAGATCACGAGTGAGTTCACATCATGCACCTCCGTGTGAATGCTGCCAATTCACTTACCTCTCACGTATCACAAGAATCAAACTTTCCAAACGATATGGCTCAAAAAAGCCAATTGTCTATGAGTCAGGATAACCATGAGCAATCAGTGCATCTTGGCAAGAGACTCACTCACTGGTATCCCATAAATCTAGGCGCATGTGTATATAACTATAAGACACACCATTAGGATATTTTGGTGTCTTAATGAATAATCCCCTTGTGTAGAGCACCTTGAGATCATCAACGATGTGTGCGACATAATACTGTAATTGATCGGCCGTCGGTTCGGTCGGACCAGGCGTCATCATAGTTATTAGCATCTTATTGACATGATATCTAAGACCCAGATTAATCAAGGGCCAATAACCATGAAAACCTGAAAAATTCACTTACTTGATCTCGGCTCTCAAGTTGGTGAGCGACCATGAAATGACGCCAGACGAGTGGCTGGGTGAGAGATCACCTTGTCTAGCTTGAAACCTGGAGCACCTTATTTCAATGGACCTTAAGTAATATGACACAGACATAAATTTACCAATCGAGGGCACAAGTGCCCGCAATGTGAAGCTCCGTGTCATCTCGGTCTCCAAAGAAAGGCTTTCCATCGGCCCCAAGGATATCCTTCCATAGGGCTCCATCCCATATCGCAGTATATGTGCCTGGTCTCCTGATGTGAGAACGCCAGGCATCTAACTCATCCTCCATTCCAGGTTGGGAAAGAAAATCCATGAGTAATTCTGAAAGGAAAGAATAAGGGACTACACATTTAGGTTTGGGAGCCTTTTTGAATTTTGCACGTGATCCATTGCCGACATCATAGTACGACTTTGAAATACCAGAGTATATGAGCGAGTTACATCCCCTGCATCTACCTTGATACTCTAGCGTAGGATTTGCAACTGGAGGTCCACATACAGCTCGGCAGGTTGTACAAACAACCAACAGCTGGAACCAATCTTGAAGCCCCAAATGAGTGAGCATTGTGCCTAAAATTGTAGGCATCGAGTCGGTCGGAGCTATAAGGCCTAGCATTACGAAAATAGTCCTGAGACACTATAAGAGGAGGGCACAGGCTCGGAATGAGACATGATGCTCAGTGTGTAATAGCCCCACAAGAAGTAGGATGGCGTGGACAAACCACTCACAGTGAGCCTCAAGGAAGATTTTCAATCTGTTGGGCAGTGGCGGCAGGTTTGACAATGGGTCACCAGTGGGATTTAATGCAGGAACAGAAATTGCCGGACTCAAACCACTACCCGAACTGGAGGAGCCGTCTGAGTATCGCTCAGATATTCAGGACGAGGATAGATATTAAATGGATTGGCATCATCGATCCCATCTTCCCCATGGGCCTTGGCTGCTTCCTCATTGAAGATGTCATCTGAACCGACATCTTGCTCAAACGCCTCGTCAATCCCACTCATAACCATACTGTCATGAGGCGATGAGATGTTGGGGCTGTTTGAAATAGTGTTAAGTTCACGGACGTTACCCGGAACTTCGGAGGTCGGAGACTTCGAAAGTGTATGAGGGGGGTAGGGACTTGGCTTCAACTTATGGGTTGCGCCACCTACTATCGTTCGGTCCCTAATTTCGGAGGCTGGAGTATCGGGGGTAGTCCGGGGGTTTGGACTCGGAGTTACTACTAATAGTATCTAACTATGGAGGTAGTGATGCGAAGAGACTGGAGGTTTGTAATGCGGAATTAAGTCGATATTCGAACTAAAGAACTGGATACAAGACTGGAGGACTATTAATACCTCGTAAGCTAATTGTATCCTGAAAACGTATAACAAGAAGGATATAAGAGGCGTATAACAAGCGGAGTTCGGAATAGGGTCAGAGGGTCAGATTGAGAGAGGTACAAGTATTCTACTTTGGGTCGTGAAAGAGAATTATACTTTAAGGGGTGAACAACAAGGACTAAAACGGAACATAATAGTTACTTTGGAGTCTGGAGGTCCGAAGGCTCGGAGCTTCGGTGTTAGATCTCAGGGATCTAACAAATAGCTTGTGAGACTTCGAAATACATATCTTGATGTGATTCCTGAATATATATCAAGCATATATAAGAATTAGAAACATATGACACATGCAACATAATGTTTACTCACATTGGCTGGAACCGGCGAGTTATCATTGTTATCCTCCAAATTCTTGCCCTTTTCCTGCCCCTGTCCAACATTGATTGCCATGTCATCGTCAATTTCACGATGAGGCCCTTGCGTGTTAATGATGTGTGTCAATGGCTGTGAGGGACCACTGGCCCTTGATAATTTAGACCAAGCGCCTCTTGATCGTTCGGCTGCCAAAGTGAGTACTGGGTGGCATTTTTTCCCTCGATTTGGAGGGAGAGATTGTGCATGATGTAGGTGTGTAGCATCTGTTTCGTGAGTTCATCTCTGTCTCAGAGTGATCATCTGACCTGGCAAAGATCTGTCCGGGATCACATGGCACTGCGTACACACACACAGTACCTTGCGCCTATCGGATTGTCTCTTGAGGCAGATGTTATTAACATTAAGGTACCTGGTATTTGAGTTATCAAATTGACTTACTGCTCTCTCAGATGCAGCAATAGCCTGAGAGCTTCGCACCATGCCGGTTGTTGGAAGCATGGTTGGTGGTGGTGGTATGAGCAGAAGAGACGGAGCTCTAAAGCTAATGAATGTTAGTACTAGTACTCCACGACTTGTGAAAAAATCCGCCAAGTCCTCCAAAACCAGCAGACATAATTCCCTGGACGCGTTGTGGCGTGACTGCACGTAGTCGAAGTACAATTGGGAGCAAGCACTCAACCAATTTAGACCAATTGATACAGAATCTTGTGATCAAGGACATGGGGTAACCATGATCCAATATCCTTGATCGACAACACATGGTCAATTAGATTTGAGGTCAGTCCCAGGTACTTGGACATGTAGCAGTGCTGGGATCCTCATGGAATCGGATTACTATATAATACCCAGGATTATGTACAGGCATATCTTATGACATGTGGCCAAGGTGCGTATTTCTGACACAATCACTGACCCGTAAAACGCAGTGAATATGGTGGTTGGTTTGCACAATAATTATAATGCACCTGGGCCCAAGTGACAAAAACACCTGTTGGCACAGGCTTGTGTGAAAGCATGTGATACACTCCTGTGTGTGGTGATGCTTGTGAGTGGAGTCTGAGACCTGTCACATGACTATGCCCTCTCATAAATGGTGATTTACTAGCCTCAGGACACATAGAAATAGAGTTTTTATTCACTAATATGATGGGTTCAACCTCTTTAAATGATTCTATAAAAGTTATAGGGCCCTACATGAGAGTCTGATTACCCTGGATTTCAGCCTTGAGTTATATACAACTCTGAAGGATGATTAACACATTCCCAGGCTGAGTTACAGTGAAATCAGAATAGAAGTCTGAATAGGTGCTTGTAGACATATCACATTGCCTCCAGTGGAATTAGTGACAAAGCATGGGTGCTTATAATTTTTGTGAAATATATGGGGGGTTATATATATAGATAGCTCCAGATGTGGTATGATGCTTGGATGATTGGGTATTCTGTGTGATGGACTGAGATACTGGGTCTGAGCAATGTGAACGAGATGGGCTGAGGGTTTGGTTTCAGGTGATCTGAAACATTTGATGTGATGCCACATGTAATAAATAGATGTAAGTCTATCAATGTAATGATGTTAATGTATCAGATGTTATGATCTGAAGGGGTCTGCTGGTGCTACAGCTCCTGTGAGTGGTTATAGTAACTATACTGGTGGATTGGCACTTGTATGATGTAAGTGATATGTCAGGATTGCCATTTTTCCAGTATACTACTGGACAATCATGCCACCTATGACCCCCATCATCACTGAAATATCCCATCACGCCACCTCCATGTATATATCACTCCCACCACTATCTGCTGGTCGCTGAACATTATCTTTGCCATTATGCCATTATGCCACAATACTTTGCTCTCATTTTGTATCATTTGCATCCACCTTGCAGGGTGCAGGGCCACCGAATGAGAGCAGGGGTCTGGTATAGCCGATAGGTTTCACTTATAGATCCTGTCAGCTGCCTTGCTCCATGAAGGTGTAGTTTGACCCTTACTCTGTGTCCTAGCACATGCTACTAGTTCACAGTGTTCTAGCCCCTCTCTATCTGTCCCACCCTGGATTTGCTTTTTACTGTAAGTACTTCTATTACACCTGTAGAATTTTCTAGTTCAATTATCATACATCTACCTTGTTATTTGACCTCTCAGTAGAAAAACTCTTAGTAAAATGATCTACTGCCACATCGGCAGTTGTGCCTATTGGTGAGCTTGAACCTTTGATCTTATTTGCTATGCCCCCTTTGGGGCATTGCCGAGACCACTATTCACAACACTTTGCAGGAGTGTTTGGATCAGCAAAAGGAACACCTGAACTTGGGTGATCTTTCCTTGAGGACGTGCACTATTTATTGCATACTACTCCTGGGTTATTTGCTACGACTGTAGGCCCATGTTGGAATTACACTGACATTATATCTTTACCCTAAAATCTGATCTTGACATGATAGGAGTAACAGTTTTTAGTGGTATTATTGACTTGAAAAATGGTTACTTATATACCTATGTATATATGCTAACTACTGTGAGTTGAAGGGATGGAAAAGATGGCAGAAAAAATGAAAGATAGTGAAGGCTGCATGTGGACTTGGCTTCGGTGAAGGAATGTGATGGTTTAGTTGATAAAACTGAGTGCCTGTGTTTAATACATGTACATATGAAGGGGTGCAGCTGGGATAGGTCTGTTTGAGTGTGATGATGTACTGTAACTCCCATGTTGCTACCCCCCTGTCAAAAATGTTTTCTCAAACCAGCTGTCCCCCTCAGGACACTAATACAGGTACATAGAGAAAAATATGGTAGCAGTGTGTTCTGTCTCCATTGGCACCCAAGCAGCTTTGCATATGCCCATAGCTACCAGACATACACTCACTCTCTGTTTCCTATAATTTTCCTATTTTTTATCTTGCATTATGAGTCTGTGGTATGTTATCGACAGGGCTGACCAGGCAATAACTTATGTCATGAGTTATATGTCTCACCCACTGTTGCAGTGTCTGTTGCAGTGTCTATCAAGAGGCTTTCTCCTTATCTAATTCCATTCTCATTAATCTAATACTCCTTTGTTAGGAGCCCTTGAAACTGTTGTAAGGTACAGGAAGAGAGATGGGAATGCTATGCAATGCACAAGAAACAAAACTGTGAGGACAACTATTAACTCACATATTAGGCTCAACCTATGTGAGTGAAAGGGCTTTTTACCAATAGTATATTGTAACTATGGGCCTAGCTACTTATACATAATGGATATAGTGGTAGAATATGTTGACATAACTGTCACTCAACTGATGACTCATCTAGATTACATGTACTCATTCTATTTCTGATTCAACTTGTAGTTACAGATGTAGTTTTTCAGAGACTTTTCATGTCTTAAGAGACTTCTCTTTACCTTACTATCATCTAGGCCCAACAGGTTATGGGCCCTGCACTCTAACCTAATCCAAAAAAAAGAGAATAAAACAATATAGGAACAATTGTCAACAATGTCTACTGTACTCACCCAGCCAAGCTTGTTATATTGGATCAACCTACTCACCAGAGATAGCTACCCTGCATGGAAAGAAAAAATGCAATAGATCTTGCTGGAACAAGATCTGTGGGACCATACTTCAGGGCAAGCAGTGAAGCCAGTGCTGGCTGATCCAGATAAAGTCACCGACCTTGAGAGACAGGTGATAGCATATTTGACAAAAAAGGACAAGCAAACATATGCAGCTATTGGTCTTTGGATCAGTGATGACTACCTAGTCTATACATAAGGCACTTCTATGGCACAAGGTGTGTGGCTAGCCCTGCTTACTATATTTGAAGCAAAAGGGCTGATGGGTATAATCAATGTCCATTGAGAGTTCTTCTGCACCTTTACCAAGGAAGGTGCTAATATAGAAGAGCATATCTGCAAGTTATGAAGCCTGCGGAGGCAGCTCCATGCACTTGGTTAATTAATTAGCAATCATGATTTTTGCAATACATTACTCACCTCGCTCCCAGACTTGTGGTCCATGTTCCTTATGGCCATAAATGCTGACTTGATGGCTCTCTCATCTGACTTGTTAATTTCATGTGTTCTTCTTGAAGAAACCCATATCTGAAAAATTAATTCCAGAAATGAAACAGCCCCAAGGACATAGGAAAGGTG
>QFFB01001168.1:0-17411 GCA_003316465.1 Ramaria cf. rubripermanens
CACCATCACTGTCGAAGGACACGTCCACGCTTACGCATACGCACGTCTACCTACCTATAACTTCGGAGAGTTAGTAATGGTCAACAACGGCCGCTCTTATTCTTACCCATCTCCTGCGCTACCGTGGCCATGGTCCACGTAGCACCCCCGGATCCCGCAGGACGCTCCCAGGACCAAACTGCCAACGTCTTGGATAAGTCATTACCGGCTAAGGGTCACACATCAGAACAGCAACTGAGCGCCGGGACAGCTTTAATTTTCGTTTTCGTTGACATGTTTGTTACGTGTTTGGTGTCCCCTGTGATCCACAGACTTACGTCAGCTGTTGATCCATGGTTTCCTTCCCTTCTACGTCAAGAGAAATAGAACGGCCGCTACTCATCCTCTATGCCACTGAGACAGGCAACGCATACGACGTCGCACAGACTGTCGCGCGGGAGGCGAAAAGGCGCCACTTTCAGGTAACTCTGGCAAGTGTGAACGAATATCCTGTTGTCAGTGCTGTCAACACAAAGCTCCAAGTCGTGCTGAAGTGTTTCAGTAGGCTGACTTGGTAACTGAGCCCGTAATCGTTTTTGTTGTATCGACGACGGGATCGGGGGTTGAGCCGCGGTCGATGACACCCATGTGGACTTTGCTGCTTCGGTCTGATCTTCCGTCGGATCTGTTGGAGGGCATGGATTATGCTGTCTTCGGCCTGGGAGATACGGCCTATGAGAAGTTCTGTTGGGCTGCCAAAAAGTTATCCCGACGGCTGGAAAGTTTGGGAGGCAGAGAAATATGTCCAAGAGGCGAGGGCGATGAGCAGCACTTTTTAGGGTGTGTATATTCTTTCTGCCCATGACACATCTTATCATTTGTATACAGAATTGAAGGCGCTCTTGATCCATGGATCGAACGGCTTTTCGAATCGTTGTTAGCTCTGTTCCCTCTACCTCAGGGACTCGAAATACTTCCCGAGCATCATCTTCGACCCTCGAGAATAACCATGACATCCTGTCGTGACATCACGGATATACAGCACGCAGCACCTCAAACCCCAAGCCCGCCCCACTTCGCAACATTAAAGTTAAACCGCCGGATAACTTCACAAGACTGGTACCAAGACGTCCGGCACTTGGAGTTCGAATTAGACACGCCCGTAGAGTACGTTTCCGCCATTCTATCCCAGAATTACGTAATTGACGAGCTTGGTTTTTGTCAAGAGATATCAGCCAGGAGACGTTGCGGTCATTTATCCCGAGGCGCCAGAGGAAGACGTAGACCAACTCTTGATCCAGATGGGCTGGGCTAATGACGCAGACGAAATGTGGAGTATATGCGTCCGGCCCGGCGGTATGCCAGTTCTCCCTTCGTCTCTCACCTTTGTTAAGATTTCTACAGAACAACCTCTCCCAGCCAACGTCCCTCCCGTACTGACACTCCGTGAGGTGTTCACGAAATATCTCGACATAAACTGTGTCCCCCGTCGCTCCTTCTTTGACCACTTACGACATTTCGCTACTGATGATCTCGAGAGGGACAAATTGCATGAGTTTTGCACCTCGGAGGGGCAGGTATGTATTTCCTCTCTTCGCCGACCCCTCTTACACTGAGCAATCCGTATGCCACAGGAAGACTTATATGACTACTGCCAGCGCGTGCGTCGCACGATACGCGAGGTCATCTCCGAGTTTCGCTCCGTGCGGGTTCCGAAGGAATATATATTTGATCTATTCCCGCCTTTACGCCCCAGACAATTCTCAATCGCCAGCTCTGCAAAGGTTCATCCCTGCCTTTCCCCCTTGTTCATTTAATGTTTGTATTCACACGCTGTATGCCACGTAGGCCCACCCGCGTCAAGTCCATCTTTGTGTCGCCATCGTCCAGTACCGCACGAAACTGCGCATTCCACGACGCGGGGTGTGCACGATGTATTTGTCATCACTCCCAGAAGGTGTTTTGCGTCCACGTAGCATTGCCTAGCTCTATCTCTAATGCCCGCATCACAGGAATACGTATACCCCTCAAAATCGAAGAAGGCCTGATCCGCCTCCCCCCTGATCCATCCACGCCTATAATATGCGTAGGCCCTGGGACGGGTATAGCACCAATGCGTGCCATGATCGAAGAGCGTGTGCACGACGGCGCTACAAGTAGGTCCTTCCCGCATGGATTCACCGACATGCGAAGTATTCACGTGCGGAAACGCGTAGATAATACACTGTATTTCGGGTGTCGGTCGTCTGCCAAAGATCAGCACTACGGCACCGAGTGGGACCGCGGCATGCGTGAGGCAACGCTGCGGTATCGGGTGTCGTGCTCCCGGGACGGAGCGGAGGGCACGCCAAAGGTTTATGTACAACATCTCATTGAGGAGGATGCGAAATTGGTGTGGGAACTTTTGGACGGTCGGCGAGGGTGGATATATATCTCAGGGTATGTAGACTTGCATTCTGCGCGGGGGGGGACAAGTACTAAAGGAGAGCCGAGCGCAGGTCATCGAATAAAATGCCGGCGGCGGTTAAGAAGGCAATTGAGCATGCGGCTGTGAGCGTGGGAGAGATGACGGAGGATGAGGCAAAGGGGTTCGTTAGCAGGCTCGAGCGGGAGGGACGGCTCTTTGAAGAATGTTGGAGTTAGTGTCGCCTATGCTTTACACGGGGGTGGCGTGCTTAGAATAAATTCGAGGAACGGGAGGAGGGGGCTTGAATATTCAATATAACATCAGGCGTGCACGGGCTATACTTGCCTCGGTGTGAAAATTAAAACTTCTTGCAAATTATTGCTGTTCTTACAATAAATAAAATCACAGGTCTTTCTCCCTTCGTTGTGTGGCACTGACCTCCTAAGCGACATGGTGCCCTAATACTTTCACATTCTGCTGTCATCATGTGAGCACGCTGACTCATCTGAGTATAAATTATTCCAACTCTACATCCCTTTGGGGTACAATGGTCGACGTAGGGGATATCATTCTTCACTTACTGAGCGGCCAGCATCAATCTCGCCATGTCCTCTAATGCTCCTCATCGTGAGCCGCTATCATGATTGTTTCACTCGGGAAGCTCGCTGACATTGCGCAGAGGCGCCTATCGACGCTGGCTCACGATCTCTCTATGTCTTTATTTTCACGATAGAATGCAGCTTATCGAGACTTGAAGAAACGGGTTGCTAGACAAGACGTCGATATTCAGTTTTTCCCAACATCTAGTGACCCTGCGTGAGTGAAATTAAACCGTGACTCTAATTATGTACCGTTTACCACGCCATGCCTCGGTTGACAAGTTTTCCTGTATTAGCAGAGCGTCCTGCTTCAAGGTTTACTGGTTGCTTTGAGATTTTATAAGTTGAGAGAACCTAACCCTGTGACGTAACTATTAGTCCCGGCAGAGTTCGCTAGGACTCGGAGGAAGGACTCGATCGCGGCGTCACCGTGTTTGAGTCCGGTTGTGTAGTCCGCTCTTTCTCAGACAGTAACTTCAAATCGATATGCACCTAATGGAGTTCCGAGATATTCGGAAGCTTAGCTGCTTCTGGTCAGCTTTCGCGTGCCTGGCGGGCCTGACTCAAACCATCTAGTTTGACTGTTCGCAAGTCGGCTCCGTTACCATTTAATTTTTCAAGCTGCGTTCAGTTGAAGACGAACCGAGACATGCCAGACGATGCTAGTTGATTATCATAAGGCTTGATTGCGTATATATTGCAGCCTCATAACCAAGGTACCGCCTACTGTATCACCCTTATTCTCGCCCACTTTCTAAAGTCTTTGGCGTCATGAGATTCATGGCTGTTCCAACACTCATTCTCGTTTTGCTGCCAATGGTCTGCGCTCAGGACAATGACGTCGCCGCCGTGCGTCAAGATCTTATGAATGCAAAAATTATTCCCAATATCATTCCATTATTCACGCCTGCATTTCCTCTCGAGGTTGTCTTCACTGACAACGCAGGCTCAAAGTTCCCCGTGACTGCTGGAGCAAACCTGACCTTGAGCCGTGCGTCTTTTTTGGAGCAGCCCAAAGCTTGCTAACATTGTTTCTATACAGAGACTGTCAATATTCCGTCCTTTGCCCTCAAGTCAAACAACACCCATATCATCGGAAAATCATATCTTATGGCGATTCTAGACCCTGACGCACCAACGCCACAAAACCCCAACGTGTCTGAGGTCAGGTGAGCTGGTTTACTTCACCCCAATGAACCGAGAGTCGCTAATTTTTTGACCACGGACAGGCATTTCCTGGCAGCTGACTACGTCAGCAGTGGACTCACAAATGGACAGTTTGTCCTAAAAAACCAGTCGAAGACAGCTACATTGACGGACTACATAGGTCCCGCACCCCCAGCAACATCCCCGCCCCACCGGTG
Source organism: Ramaria cf. rubripermanens (assembly GCA_003316465.1). NCBI lineage: Eukaryota > Fungi > Basidiomycota > Agaricomycetes > Gomphales > Gomphaceae > Ramaria > Ramaria cf. rubripermanens. The sequence goes on from QFFB01001168.1 coordinate 4,350, forward strand.
AGTGCTGTTAGCGTCCTCATCCTCGCTCAAATTTTTAAAGCCCGTATTTTGTAGCTATGTTGTCCTTTGTTACTTGCAAAATACAACCGGTGTAACCCCGCCTGCTGGCTTCAACTCCACGAATCGCTTGGACTTCAACATCACGTCATTCGTGAACTCAGTCCACGGGAATAACTTCACGTTAGTGGGAGCCACCTTCTTCTTTGTCAGCGCCAACGACGCGAGTATCTGTTCATCCTGGAGTTTATGTTCGGAAGCTAACACATGATCTTTAGACAACTGGCAGCATAGCATCAAATAGTACGACCGGTAACTCCTCAGCCGCTTCGGGAATTGCACCTCCAGGTCCTTCTGGATCTAGTACACCAAATGGGGCAGTCCAACTCAGTGTCGTCGCCACCGCAGCTGCTTGGTCCATTGTGGCCGTTCTCAGTCCTATTCTGCTTCTATGAGCACTTGCTTAGTAGCCATTGCGTTCCAGGAAATCCCGGACTAAACGGAACTTCACGCTCTTCATGCCCTTGTATGTCCCCAGTGTCTTCTTTACATAACGAATGTTGGAGGGTTTGTGCGTGCATTTAGAAAATACAAATACTTTATATTTAGTATTTTCCCATTGAGGCTATCTATATATGTATGGGGCAACTTCTCCAGATTATCTGGAGATAGAGGAGGGGGCCAGCTGGAAGTTGGTCACTGACCAACTCGCTGAGCGAGGGGAAGGGATGTACGCGGGTGCTCGACGGAACGAAAGAATTTACCTGAATGAACCGATTCAAAGCTTGCTAGTGAAGGCCTATATATATGCTAGCTCCCCGATCCCGCGGCACCTCAGTCATGTAAGTAACTGTTGTTGTTGTTGTTGTTGTTTTTCATTATATAGAATTTATCATTAAAGTAATGACATATGCTTCCGGTTGGATAACTGTCCCCGAACGAAACGACTGGCCCTTGGGCTTTCTCTTCCTGTCTTTAGCCAAGGGATAATCGCTTGAATGACTACCTCCTCATTATTACTTTTTCTATGCCTTTGCTGTTCATAAAAACTACGGCGTTAGAACTTGAATGATTGGTGGCATATATAAATTTCTCAATACTTACGATACAAACACACAACTGACGTGTTCTCTGTCAGACACACTCAACAGACGACATTAAAAGCGTTCTGATCGGCCTTGGTAGCCCCGCTGCTGATCTTGCCCTTTGCGATTGTTTGGAAGCTAGCGGGAAAAATCATTGCGTAAGTTCAATTGGTCCCCGGAAGCTGAAATTAACACCTTAAAGGCGTAAAAGGAGCAAATCATGAACTCACGTAGGCTTCCCCTTAGCCTTTGGATTGTTTATTCTCACCACTACTCGCAACACCTTGTTTCTGAATGTATCAAGCGGGATTGGCGCATCGGGTGTGGTGCTAGTCACGGCGTTGATGCCCACATCGTCTGGCTCATTCTGCTTGGTCACAAAGTCTGCAGGCTGCTGTGCTTCCGAGGTTACCGCAAAGTCTTGTGCTGCTGCAAGAGTAGCAGCACGGGTGCCAGCCGGAAGCACATATAAAGTCGGCACACGGCCTTGGATCCTGCCGCGTGTCACCTTAGAGACATCTACGGAAATCCACTTGTAGGCTTGATCGTCAAAATTCTGTGAACCAAAGCAATTACTATCAGTTTCTGAGTTGGGGGAGCAACTATACTATTTAATTTTACTTTATTACTGGTGCGCGATGCAGCTTGCAAAATGTCGGGTCCTGTGGGGGGGAGGTCCCATCTGAACCAATATTCCTCGCCCGCACGTTTTTCGAGTTCCAACAAGTCACGAGATGACAAGTCGACCGCATCCGCACCAGTGTAAAGCGGGCAAGAATCATTGGACGATACAGCTGCCGTGGCGGTTGATGCTGGCGAGGAAGTAGTAGATGATGCAAGGGAGGCGATGGATGATGCCGGTGAGGAAGTGATGGATGATGCAAGGGAGGCGGTGGGTGATGCCGGTGAGGAAGTGGTGGATGATGCAAGGAAGGCGATAGATGATGCCGGTGAGGAAGTGATGGATGATGCAAGGGAGGCGGTGGATGATGCCGGTGAGGACGCGTTGTGTGATGCACTTGAGGAGGAGGTGAACGGTCCCAATGAGGGGCGTGCAGATGATGCAAGGGCAGAGCTGGCGGAAGACGTCGGTCCGTTCGAAGTAGTCTGGACAGAGCATGGTATGTCAGATGACCAGTTCCTTCCGACGTGGAAAAAATAAAGAATTCATGTAGTAGCACTCGCCTTCGTTACACTACCAGATGTCCCTCCTGCCCCCACATGGGTGGACGCATGTGTCCCTTTTGGAGGCTGTGCCGATGATACACGCCGGGCGGCGACGAGATGGTGTGGGGTGTTATGCTGGAAGGACTGAAATCCATGATTGTCCTGAGAAAATATGAGAGAGAATATTACTTGCCTCCGGAATTGGAAGGGGGGCTGCCTGAGAAAGCGAGGCAGTCGAAATAGCCAGGAAGAGGAGAGTGAGATTGATACGCATCGCGGCAAGGGAAGATTATTCAGAGAGGGTCCGCAGAGTAAGTCTCGGAAAAATGGTTGCACAGTCAAAGAAGTTGACGAGCCAGCGTGAAGAACCATGCTGTCTGATGAAGACATTTTATACGGCGAGCTCGAGGCCGCGATGGCCTAAGTACGTGCTGTGCCCCATAACGATATCAGGGTATGAAAAGAACCAGGGACTATGATGTTCGGCTCCTGTTATATACAGTTATTTATGTAAGAAGATCTTATTCGAAGCTGTCATTCGGAATTACTTCGATTCACGGCCTGAGGCCTGAGTGCCCTCGTGCGACACAACGAAAATAAGATGTCTTAGCCAAGGACCAGGGACATTGAGGTACCTACAAATGGGGCGGAATCAGAGAATCAGAACTTGCTATCTTCAGGTTTGATTCGGAGTTAGAATCAGACTGATCATGTCTAAGCTTCAAGTTGGCTACTTAATTTCAGTTTTCCCACAGATTCGGAACATTCTCCTCAAGTCCACCTTCCATGTAATATTTTTCTTCGCTAGTCCATTCACGTCGTTGACTATTATTTCATTATTTGTCGCATTCACGATTTTGGTATCATGTCATACTATCGACTGTTGATGGCCAGTGGGCGATTTCTAAATGCATCAGTACTGGAATATATCCTTATGCCTTCTTCTACTACTACAGAGGCAAATGCGCTACTGTTGCAGCTGTATGCCCAGAAATCTTTTTGGGCCAGTTTAACGGGGTACAATCCTCCTCTGTTGATGGCAATGACACCAGCCCCAGTTAGCGTCACCCCGCGCTGCTAGCGATCCATGTATCAAACCATCCACATGAAGAGGAACAGGGGCCCTTATTTTATACCAACTCGACGAAGAAATTACGTATCATCAGTACACAGATGATTACCGCTCCTCCATCTCTCTCGGCGCATATATTACCACAACACGTATTCGTACGGCTTGAGGCCTCTGGGGGATAGGGGGCAGGCCCTTCCAATTTTGATGCATCAAAATCCGTTGATTCTCACTGCATGTACTACGCAGAGGCTCCTTAGATGCGGCCAAGTCCTACGCTGAGAGCTATACCGACATCACGGTGGTAGGAACAGCAGACAGCATAAACTGTTATGACTACGATATGCGATACACCAAGTTCTACCGAGTCTCATCGAGTCCACCATACATACCTACAACCTCACCGAGTCACGCATATACTGCGTACCGAGTTGAGCCCGTTATAAGGGGAACGCTAATCAATATCCGAGTCGATCCCCACCAGGGGAGCGTAAGCCGTTATCCGAGGACCTAGGGCCAGGGGTCGACGAGCAGTTCGAGGGGCGTGTGCATACAAGGAGATGCAACGCCGTGTTCCTTCGTGTCTCAAGCCAATACTCGTAGCTACAGCCCCACGCCACTTCTCCCCTTATCACTTTCCGATTCATCACGGTCTCATTAGTTTACGCTTGTATAAAAAGCCGTCTGGCACTCGTATATTTATCATCACTTTTTGCTGGTCAGTGTCTGCGCTCGAGTCAACGCGCAAGACAACCTCCGAGCCTCGTACTACGTATCTAAAGTTACAGTTGCTATCTCTCTTGTATCTTGCAAGCCCTCCGTTACTATCACTCCCCACGCGTTCCCCCGTCACTTACTATCATCGCGACCGCTTGATCATCGACGACACACGGAGCCCTAGAGCCAGCTCCCCGGTTTATTGTCCCGACACATCGACACTGCCAGAGAGCCGACGGACGGTTGACTGCCACTCCACTAGCCAGGCGCTACACATCCCCTTTAATAGACTCACGTTTACATAAAGTCTTGGTGGTCGTGACTGGTCGAAGACAATGGAGATGACGAAGTGAAGACCTTGGCGTCAGTGAAGCATGAAGTCTGCGAACGCGTTGAGCATGATCTCAAGTACGGAGTGACAGATGATGTCGTCCATGCGTTCGTGGAAGGGACTTTGCGCAAGGACACAAAGACTTGGTGTGTCCTTAGTACCCTGTCTCTGGCATGCACTCGGAGACATTATATTATTTATTCGCTAGATTGTAGTACATGAATACTTACCATTTCCATTGATTTTTTTATGACCAGTGTACTGTTATTATGTATTATCGCTCGTCTGTAGTCCGGACACACTATTCCTTGGGACAACCTTTAGAACGTTCAACAGCGCTTCGGCGCTCAGCAAGCGCTGGATCGAATTTTTGTCTTGCTAGGTGAGAACGCTGCCCAACTGGCTTGCAAGTCCCCTCACCTCACTTGAGGCGGTTTTTCCGCGGAGAAACTCGCATCTCGCGAGATATCATCCGCCGGGGACGACCGGAGCTAGTATTCGAATGGCTTAGAATGCAGTGGTTAGTGTTGAGATCCCGTGAGGATAAGCATGGAACGCAGACTATAGCGGACGTTATCGACCCTTGATGTAGTATATATAGTTACGGTTATGGATGACCGTAACGTAGTATATCTATCGGACAAGTAGTTAGTAAACACCTCAGTGAATTACCGATTCACTGAGGTACGTACCTTACACTGTAACGAGACGTCAAGTGACTTACCGTAGTATAGTCTTTTCGTCTCTAGGTATAGTTGTAATGCAAGCTCAGTGAATTACCGATTCTATGAGTCTTTTCGTCTCTAGCTACTGCGCCAATAGCCAACAGTTAGTTGAACTTCAATCGGGCTTACGGTGATACGGTGATAGTACTTTAACCATTCATTCTTAAGTTACAACTTTGAAGGGCAGGGATTGGTCAGCACACGACAATTTGATGATTATTCTAGGTATCTCTTCAAACTGCCGGTCGGTTTACTTATTCACACACGACTTCTGACGTGCCAAAGACCCTTCTGGCATCAAGGGGAAGAAGTGACAGTGGTACACGATGATATCACAAGCAAATCACAAGGCCATATTCGGTTCAGATGCCGATATGTTCCTTTCCGTTCATCTCACTCTGTACGCATGAGGTAAGAATACATCTTCTGAGCGTGATACGCTCGTGGTATAGTTTCTTATCAATCTTCGCACTTTACACAGCTTACAATAGGGCGGGTAATAGTTGTATTAGTCGTTAATCTCGGCAGGGTTTATACAGAACCGCGGAGCCATCATGGTGGAGCATTACAGTTGATTCGCGCTCGACTGTAATATTTTTCTCACACGCCCACAATTAAAGGGATCGAGAGATTCATCATGTCAAACTGTTGAATCGCCATCAAAACTGGATAGTGATTCAGGTTCCAGCGTTCACCGTGCATTTTGCGCCCTCGCCGTGATGGCCACAGATTGGAATCGCGTCATCGCTGCAAGTACCTTCGACCACTCACTATCACCGTTAGAAGCTAATTCGCCCATACAATGTGGGTTACACCCACCCTCCATGGGCGGTCAATCTTGTCGCTTCAAGGAATCCGGATGTAGACTTACTTCGAGAGCACAGGGGAGGCTTGGGACTTTACGGCGATGCCCCTTCCACACCTTCCTGTCGTGGCGCATTTTTGCTTGATCCATATGAAAACACTACTAGCCCTATTGGCCGACCCTAGTTTCTCCATTGACTTAGAATGATGGTAGTAACGTCGTCGCCATAGCTGCTCACGCTCATGTCCCAGCGGCGCCCCAGGCCGCATCGCTTAGGAGATTCTTACCGTGGCATATCCTTGCTTAACCTATCTGTAATCGGTGCTACCTCCATCTCGGACAGACCTTGGTTTCTCCAGGAGGACGTCTTTCTAGACCTGGTCGTGTCCAGGACAAAGACCCACTCTTACTTGCATATCTTATTGCTTACGCTTCGGTCGTTTGTATGGAAACTATGGTGCTCTGGATACATCCTTCTGTCATTTTCTTTTATCTCTGCCTCTTCGCATGCGCACTATTCAATGTGATCGCGCCTTGCTTGGCATCTCCGGTACCTTTTCTCCACCTCTTCCTTTCAATTTGTTGATCTGTGCATTAGAGTGACATACAGCAAAGGTCACCAGGAAGCATTCCTCCAACGGCTAAGTCTAGTGCATCTAAGCTCCTTTAGAAGCGCCAATTGGATTCAGCTTCGACACTGCCTCAGCCACGGGTACGACATCTATCGGAAAGCGAAGTTCAACGACGAAGTCGCTCGTTAGTATTACTCTAGCTACGACTAAAACCACGAGCACTCCTGTGCTGTCCGTGGCCGTCTCAGCTTTCACGTTCCAGCCCATCGAGTTCAGCCTCGCAGTCCACGACTGCTACGCCGACCAGCAAGTCGAGCACTGCTGCGCTGTCCTCGACCGCCTCAGCGGTTGTATCCTCTAGCGTCGGAGTCGTCTCCAGCTCATCCACAACTGCGGCCAATGCCAAGTCAACATTGCTCCCTGTTCAAAATTAAATTTTTATGAAATCGTATGTTGTAGACCCTTGTGCTTGCAAGCAAACCGGCGTCGTAGGTGCTGGTGCAGTTGCCCAGAGCTCTCGTCCCAATGAAAAGATGTCTCTGGAGGATGCGATCCTTGTGTAGCTCTGTGTGGAAAAACCAAGCAAACGGCCTAGTTTATGGCAAGGAAACCGTACCATTCTGGCCAGGGCGAATCTCGTAAGTAAGAGCGAACCTCCAGCCCGAGTTTGATTGTGGCCCCTCATCGAAATTCAAGAAGGTTTGCGTGCGTTTCTGTTTTTATGTCTATTCATTACAATGGCAAACTAAATACACCTATCCGGTATTTATTCCGACAAAATGTGTGCTTTGCACGGAACCGTTAGTTTATCGTGTGAACTGACACTTTAGACATTTCTCAATGTCTATGTCAGGTGCAAACCAAACTCTTACACCCTCCACCGATGCTCCCTGATGCCGCGCCGCACGCAAATCGAACTCGTGCAGTCAAATTGACCCAAATCGCGACAGCACACGATTCAACCCGTCCGTGCAGTGTTTATCATGTTGTTTTCTTCTGTAGCTCATTCTCGTCATAAAGCAGCGGCGCCGGAGCAGTAGTACAACGAGTACCCATTTGACAAATGCCGCTGAAGGTCAGACGGGCTTAAGGGGTATCATCGTACCTACACATGTCAGCCCGTTCTCAAAAGAATATGTATCATGATGTATGCTCATCTATTTGTCTACGAAACGATCGTAGGCTGCGTTCCCCGTCTTGAGAACAGAAGTAGGTTACCCCTTGTCTTTCGCTGAGCTCTTACTCACTGGTCCCTATTTTTCAAGTTAAAGCGGACAAATCAGCGTATTTTACAAGGAGCTCGCTGCACAAATACAGACACATATTGACGTGTTTTCATCTTTGGCACCAATGGCTTCGGCACGAATTATTGTTCTCCAACGCCTGATTGTACGCGCCCAGCGAGGGACAGCCCTGATGGACATTGTTTTAGAACTGGGAAAGGGAGCTATCTCCTACTCATTGAGCAAGGTGATGATCTACAGTGGATACCCCATGAGGAGCCGACACCAAAGGCTCATTGGTGCATATTGTTGGCTGAAACAATGATTAGATTTGTATTCAAAGAGCTCGTCAGAGTTACAGTACTTACTATATGGTTTATGGGGGCTGAAGACGGGGCTTACAGTAAGTACACCTTTATAACATAAGTCGATCCTGAAAACCTGATTTGACAACCATCGTTGATTATACTTCGTGTTTCTATCGGAAGTACGTGAATTAATTACAAGAAATATGTACCAACTTCATCCTGTCTAAGTCGCCTGGGTATGAAAATTGAAACTCCTGCTGCTCTGAGTTCGACTCCTGCCTTCATCCTGATCCACTAAAGCCTCCGGGACATCGCTCAGCTAAAAATTCCCATCTATTCCCTGTCAAAACTGTTGCTAGCTCATTCAGTGTCCACTGATGCATTCACATCCTGTTCTGTCTTTTACTATTGCTGCGCTCCTTCAAGTTCTTCCATCATCAGCCTCTAGGGCTCCCTCGTGGCCCTGGAGAGCTTCATCTCTTCCTCTCTCCAATCCCCTTTCAACGCAAATATCAAACTCACAAGGTAATCCTCCCCCTCTTCGTTAAAATTGCATGATCCCCTGCTCTATCTCTATTCCGACAGATATACTGTCCCCCGTCGAGATCAGTGCTTTGTTTCTCAATATACGTACGCTTCGTTCTTCATTTTTCTGGATATTCTATGGGCATGAAACAATGCATGGAGTTAATAGAGACCCTCGACGCATATTCTCAAAGACCAGACTGTTTTCGAAATGTCGTATTGTCGATCCGCGGCCGCTGTGGAGAGGCTGAGATGACCGGACCTGAGAGGGTTGGGGGTATGATCTTAAAATCTTGAAGCACTCATTGCCCGGTATATTTTAACTGCTAAATTGTCGCAGCCGCTATATCCATGACGCTGTGCGAGCTAGCAACTGCTAAACATCACATGCCACCTCTAGAGTGTTTTCCCTTCGTTCACACACCACAAACCGGGGACAGTGAGAAGATTGACGAAGAAACGCAGGCTGGCTGTGTCGGGTATGTCGTGATCCAAATTGGTTGCTTGTTCACGGTGGACCGTCTTTACTGTTAGGGCTTTGTCACGGAGTGCGCAGTTCTGGTCGAGCTATTCCGGATACTTGCGGGAAGTCCGTGAGTGGCTCACCAATCCTCGCTTATGTTTTAGGTTATACGGACTAAATACTCGTGTGGCATAAGCGCAACTCTGCTTCGCATACCGCCGATGGCACGACATTGGTAGTAGCACTCGCACTCTCCTATTTCAGGCTCACATCAATGATTTAATTCAATCAGATACTTCCAAGTCAATATATATGAATGCGACGTTGGAAAAATTAGCCCTTATTCGTATTCTGAAGCAGCGTGAGATGCGAATGGGGGCACTTATGGAGGAGTGGGGGGAGAGTATCTTGGTTTGTTTTTATTTGGGTACCATAGGCTGGTGTCCAACTTCGATGTGCTGGTTTGATGCATGCAGGACCTCCGTACTTATTCTAGCGACCTCCGTGCTAAGTTATTCGAGTCGGAAGGGTACTTTCGTGATATTATAGTTGATATGGACTCCACTGCACTAAAAGTGAGTGTCCCACAAGCAAACTCAAGATTACGATACTGAAATCATTGTCGTTAAGTTTGGAAAAAACCTAGGCGAATACTTCATCTCAGCCCAGAAGGAGTATACTACACAGTTTGAACGGCATACGTCTGATGTACGTGATCATCTGGTCGTATCGCAGGGAAACGCGTTGACACGACGCACAGTTTCAGTCACTTTTACGAGATGCGGTGGAAGCTGTACCAGATTGCTCTTTTGGATCCGTCCTATGACTGATGCTTAACGAAAGCACACAGGATCTCTGCTGCAAGTCGTATCCTCGGTAGATGCCTCGCTTTTTTCTCGAATTGAAAAGGCGCATGATTTGGCCGCCGAACGAATTAGCCATCTGTTTTTATCTTTGGTAGGTGTTTTATGTAATTGCAGCGGGGCAATTTTTTGATGCAAACACAGTCTCGGCTACACGAGCAGTGGGAACGCATGAGCCAAGAAATGACAGTTCTCAGTAGAGTCTGTACCCACCTTGATATCGTGATACACTACCCTTTGGTTGACTTTCTATTTCAGAATGCCTTCAGCATCGCAGATATCACTACTCGCACAGGTGCTCAGCTAGAATTGAATTTGGGGGCTATTTTCTCCCAGCAGGTATCAAGGCTATCTGCATGGCCAAGAACCGGCTGCCGCTAACACCCTCTAAAAGCATCTTCAAGCAGAAGCCTCTAATGCCATTCAAAATCTTACACGCTCCGTCGATCTTTTATCTTCCGTTGCTCACACCGAGATGCGACACCTCAACAAAACTGCTCGCGAACTTCACGTTCAACTTTCAACACCTCTTTATCTCCCAATGCATTGGCTCAAAAGTTGTGCCAAGGTTCTAATGGGAGGTGTGTTATTAATATTTCTTTGAATCACACTCAATATTATCTCCAGTAAATCCAGCATACCTCGATCACGTATCTCGCCTACCTGTCCTGCAGTTTATCATCCAACTCCTTTCTGTGTCATGGTCCCTCCTGCAGTTGTTTTGTTCGCTCCTCATGGTACGTTTTCTTCTCCCAAGTCCTTCGCGACAGCTGGCAAGGCCAATCTATCAGAGTTTCTTCATTGTTCGTGTTTCGTCAATTAAGAGGCGAAGCCAGATTGAATCGTAAGTTTCTCAGCGAAATTGCCACTAGTAAATGACGTTTCGGGCCCCACACCACAGTCTGCAAATGGAACCTCGCACCCAGTATTATGATCGCCCCATATCCCGCACCTCAGCAAGGTATCCCCCCCTACCACCACGTCATTTCCGTGTGTCCCGGATACCGGCGCGCCTATACATGCCAGCTCCAGCTTCCTTCGCAGGATGATCGTGCGTAGGTCGGTAGCAACTTTCTCCCATACCATCCGCTGTATCAATTGTAGCTGGATATCAGCTGAACAGTCTGTAGTGTATCATGTTCCTGTTCTCTCCCTAGAGTTCAATTAGTAACAAGTGGCAATAAATATACCCAATGTATCTGTCACTGTGTTCGCCGCCAGCTGCCTACTATACGTGATCGTATTGGCTCCACAAAGCCTCGTGAAAATGCAGGGGCCAGATACATTGACACTCCAATCCTCATAGGAATCAACGCCTTTCTATAGTCATCTAGCATTGGTAGACCGTCCCAGTACCACGAGTGACGTACCTTCGTTGCACCGTATGCCAATACAGCATTGGCGACATCTCCTGCGAGGTGGTGAGAACCAACAATGTCGTGAGACGCCTTCCCGTCATCGCTGCCCTTTGGAACCTTGGCAAATCCAAATATGCCATAACGTTTTCCCACTTTCGCGGCCCAACGCTCTCCCTCGTCAATCCACTGAGAGCCTTTCTCTCGCACCCATCGATTACTTTGTCGTTCCTCACTTATTTCTCTGCGTACGAACATCACGGCCTGTTCGCCAATGCCAAGTGACCTCGCGAAGAAAAATATTGATATGAGAGGAACTATAGCAGTGACTTCGTGTAAGATTGCGAACGAAGCCACCAGGGAGGGCAAAGGTGTCTTCGTCCGATTTGATAGGATCTCTAAGGCTGTCTTGTAGGGGCCAAACTTGGATGGTGGTCGTGACATGGGAATGGCTTCACAGTCTAAGCGCCCGAGACCACACTCTGTTTAGATGTGATAACGGTTCTACAAAAGCTGGTCTTACATTGCATGGTGAGTGAGTAGAAATATACCCCTTATATCTCACCCTAGGTAATAAACAACCAAATTACGTTGAAACAGAAAACACCTCTCCATTCACCTCGGCAGTGATCGAAAAGCTATTGTTTCTGAGGATGGGAAATGAACCAATGTATATTTCCAGTGTAACCAACAGCTGCTCAGCCCACTCATCATCGTGCATCGATGATGACTTCACATACGTCGGGTACTACACTAACTAACCCAACAATGTAACATTTGCTACGAAAATGTAAAAACATACCTGGTGACATTTTTTGACAAAGGCTTATGTGGGTGGCTGATGAATCGGCTGGACACACGGAATATGTGCAAATGTTATCGACTCCTAGAGCTGAAGGAAGACAGCCTGCTTAAATATTGAACGTTCCTGTCCTGCGCATTACAAAGATCCATACAATTGATCTAGTGACACCTGTCGATCTGAGAATTAGACAGCTCTCCGGTCAGTCATCACCCTCACTATACAGCCAGTCCCCGCGACTTCGGTTAACTATAAAAAGGGTATGTCGGACCTCGATCACAAGTAGGTTTCATTTATATAAAGCACTTACCTTTTCATGCCATGTTAGCAATACGCTTCCTGAGACATCTCCCCATCCAGACATAGCCATGCCTTTATATATGTACTTCATGAGCGTATCTTGTGCGTCTGATGAGAGCGCCTTGACGATGGATGGGATGTCGGTCGCTTTGGTGGAGTTGAGGATGAGGAACAGAGTTTGAAGTGTCATTGTCTAGATGCATGGTTTGGACGTAGTTTCATGGGTTAAGCACATGGTGGGATATACCTTGGCATCTTCTACATTTGGTCCATATGGCGCATCTTCTAGAACGGCATTTAATGCACCCGCAATGTCGCCCCTGGGAATGGCATTAGCCAGTTACGCCTGTAGGAAGACATACACACCTGGACAATGAAGATCTAACCGCACTCTGCTTTTGTTTGGCGTCGTTCAAGACTGTGCCAGGATCTCGTGGGTCTGGTTCATAAAGTTCTGATTCCAGGAGTGTGTCCTCATCGTAGGCATCGATGTCTATCTTTCTGAACGCAGTGTCCGCCATGGTAAATTGTTGTCGGTATTTGGGCGTGTGGGCGCTAGTGTGGCGGTCGTGAGTGCTACTTGTGACGAACTTCCCGCTAGTAGTTACTCTGGTAGTCTCCAACAAACTTACTAGCTTGTAGGAGAGATTGGTCAACGAGTGTACGCCCGGTCACTAATGAAGTTACCAATATTATATAGATTTCCCAGTCAATGAGGAATCCTATGAAAATGGTTGAATGAGTGAGCCCTTTAA
>QFFB01001172.1:0-18126 GCA_003316465.1 Ramaria cf. rubripermanens
CTCTATACTCGTTTCCCCTATCACACGAAAGTCTTCGACACTCAACCTCACCTTATTTTCACAAACACAAAATGTAGTTGATGTTCAAACTAAGGTAACCAGTAAGAATACAGAAGCTTATATACTAGAGGGTACATGTAAGTAGCTAAGAGTAATGAGTTCCAAGTCAGAGTGGAAGAAGGACACAAGGTGGATCACAAACAGACTCAGGGGTCATAACATAGAGAAGGGATGTACACATGATATCTAAACAGGTACCTATCATCTATCAGTAAGGGGACACAGATGTTCCACAAGGAACAAGGTACCATTGCAAATGGAGGTGCCATGGGGATCAGAGAGCTGAGTAAAGGTATAGTTGTGACAGAAGCAATAGTGCCAAAGGTGGAACCAGAAGTGCAGAAGGCACGGATGTAATACAATCACCCAGAGGCTCATCAGGAGGCTCTGCCTCCTGATGCTCACCCCCCCCCTTCTTTATTGGGAGGAGAACACTTCTCATCCCATGGATCCCATTCAGTATCCCTAGGATCTCCATTCTGATGACTGCCATTCACACTGCTATGTTAAGGTGGGTGCAATTAGCCCAAATGTGACTAGGCTGGCCACAATTGAAGCATGCAGCACTTGTGCTCATTCCCCCTTTGTCTGGTGGTTGTGCCAGCAGTTTTTGCTGGTAGCTCAGCTTAAATAAGCTACCACCAGCCTGTGCTACTTATGGCTCTGGATGTGGTGTGTTACACACATGTGTCAGCAGGGCATGTTGGGGCATGCTGTTTTGCTCAGAGCAGCCTTGGTTAGGCTGTCCTGTTGCTGCAGCCTGGTTGTCACAGGCTGTGCTGTGCTCATTAACATGTCTGTGGCATCAACACATTACATCCCATGATTATAGCAGGATGCTTCTTCCAACATTCAAATGGTCTCAGACAGCTGCTCAATGGTGCTGAATTTAGCATTGTAACCTTTTTTCAGCACCTTGTTGTGCAATGTTTCATGCAATGTGGAAACAATCATTTTCAGAATGTTTATACATCAGACAGGTGTACCATCCACATCAAGTACTTAATAAGATCATCCAGGAGTTCCTGAACAATTTTTATCCCTCAGGACACCATGTCAAACTTATTTGACATGTGGTAGTGTGCCAAGGTGTGCAGGAATCATTTCTGCAGGCCCTGTATCACTGATTCTGAGGTCCAGATCTGGACCTGACAGTCAAACTGTTCTATGTTTCTGAAGGCATAACTGGAAGTGTGGAAAGCACAAATGTAACATAAAGTCTCAGTCTTGCTGATGGTGAGCTAGATCTGACAACAGGGTTACACTATGCATACTATGTTTCAGAAATATACAGTCCAAAAATCCCATGCTCATCATTCTTCAAGTTCAAATGACTTGTTCATCATCTTGAGCTTTAACATGGCTTCCTCATTACCTCAGGGCTAGCTGTATTTCAAGGGGTGTTGCCCCACACCACCACACCAGACACTGTGGGGACATCCAACTTTGCACAAGCCCTTCTCTGTCCTTCAACCTCAGACTCAGACTCAGTAGGCTTTGAAGGGGTGAGTTAGTAACCTAGCACCCCCACACATCCTCAGCAGCACACCTGGCATTGTTTGTGATGCACAACATCATATGCTTGCTGTCATCACTGCTGTGAGGGCAACCTAAGCAGACACTCTACACTCAAGTGGTGCACTGGTGAAGGGGAAATCCTAAGTCATATACAACTAGATACAATGCAAGGGCATACCTGGCAAAGGGGAAATCCGAAGATAAAACTCTGGGGATCCCTTCACCCACTAGCTAACAACTATATACTTTGAGCATCATAACTCCACACCTCCAAAACCTGAATCACATAAGCAACGGGGGCACTGAAATACAGACAGGGCCAAGGAGGTGTTTGGAAGCTGCTGGGAGAAAGACCTGTGAAACTCTGGGACAAGAGGCCCATTGCTGAAGTGATGTTTGGTGGGATTGACTTTGGCAGGGCTGCATACCCTTTGCATGCATTTTGCATAACTTCAGCAGGGCATGGGAAGCACCAGTAACTCAACTCATCCTGAGTTGGGATCAAAGAAGAGTTCATGGGGATCGATGCTTTCCCAGTCCATGGTACCTGTGCTAGTTCTTCTAGATTGTCACCTAATGTGGGCAGGTAATGGAACCCGAATGATTGGTGGCATCTGCATGGGGAGTGATGGGATGGATGCATGAGTGATGGTAGCAGTAAAGCACATAGTTGATGATGGAGATGATTTTTCAGTTCAAAGTATGAAAAGATGTTGGTTGTCTGATGAGACAATTGAGGAAATGATTCTGCTTAGGCACTCAACATTATAGTGGAATAAACTGGTTCATGACAGGCAACACTGGTGACAAAGCCACAACCTAAAGATACTCAAGGAGATAAGAGCTGATACAGGATCATGACCAACTGTGCAGTGGATATCCTCAGTCTATAGCACTATCAATGAGAGATACATGGGGACTTACCTGTGCAGTGGATATCCTCAGAGATCAAGCTGAGAAGATGCCACTACACCGGCCACAACCTTATCACTGTGCTGGGGATGCTTACATAATCAGGGGAGATATAAACTCATAGAAAGTGATAGAAGATCTGGAAACTTGGAGAACTGAGACTTTGGAAATCAAACTGGTGAACCCTGACATCACCCCACTCTCAATGCTTGTCATCTTGACAAGCAAAGTCACCACCTAGCCCCAAACATCCACCAAGGCTTTGATTCCCAACACACCACAGGCAGGAGAGCAGCCCCTTCTGGTCTCCATAGCTCCCCTTCTTGAGGCATAGTAGGATGATAAGTTCAGGAGGATTGGGGTCAATGCGCAAATGTGGCCCTCTAAATCTTGCAGGGCATTGCCATTCCCCTGCTACATCATGGAAGCTCTGACCCTCCCAGCCTTCAAAGATATAAGATGTTCCATCATCTAGGAAGATAGGATCACTGATGTAGTACATGTCCTGTCGTCTATGTCAGGGTCTGAGAAATGTGAGTGGGGGTCATGTGAGGGGGGGACCTATCATTGACTCAAGATCCTCTGCGCTAATGGACCACTTTGAAGGTGGGAAGGCCTTATAGGGCTGGTGGTCATGCATAATGCCAGTGGTAGGGTTTGGGTTTCTAAGCATTCCTCCCAGTTTGGCCTCGCTGGTTGGCCTGGATGATGAGAGGCCTGAAAAGTGCAGGAGGTCAGGGTTGATGCTCAACATGGTAGGGAGCTCCACGAGGTTTTTGGTCATGCTAGGGAGAGCAATGAGTTCAAGAGCATGAGAAGACATCATGGGGTTGGTGCAAAAAGGAGTGAGTAGTCACAGATAGAGAGGGTTAATATATGCCATCAGGGTTTAACATAATGAATTGATTAGGCAAAGGTCGATAACACTTATCTCTCTGGCCCCTTGACATAATGTGTGATGTCCCAGCCAGCTGTCCAGTTGAAGAGAGTTCTTTTGGGAGGCTCTGTGAAATTCTGAAATCATTGGAAGGGGAGGGACATATATGTGGCTGCAGAAATATGCTGGGGTACTTCTGGGTTCTGTCTGTGGAACTTGCTAATAAGCCTCTTTGCTCCAGAAACATCCTTTATGGGTAGCCAAGGGTCGTCAGCAGCTCCATAGCCCTTCCAATGCATAAGATAGTCCAGCCTTCCATGGAACATCCTACTGTCCAGAATCCTTTTGACTTCATACTCCTCAATTCCATCCCATATGACTGGGGAGGGGGGTGGAGGGGCATGACGTTCAGGGATTGGATCCTCTTCATAGGGTCAGAAGAGAGTGACAGAGAACACTGGATGGGTGCAACCAAATGATACCAGGAGTTTCAGACCATATGTATTCAGCAAGACAACCTTATTAACAGTATAAGGGCCCAACCATTTGTGATCTAACTTCTTCATTGGATGGGTTGTGGTGATATTTTGTGCATTGAGCCAGACCTTGTCACCAAGCTTGTAGACTGGGGCTATCTGGCAGTGTATGTCATAGAAACGTGCCATATCATCTGCTGCCTTGGAGAGTGCTGAGCGAGCTTCATTTGTGGCCACTTCCATGCACATTGTGAACTCATCTAGGGCCTCAAGTTGAGTTTCTTGGACTGGCTCCAGTCCAAGTCTGGAATGTTGGCCACTGTCTAGCATGAAAGGCATTGTCTGAGTTGATGCATGCACTTGGTTATCATATGCAAATTCAGCAAGGGGTATCCATTCAAACCAGTCATCTTGGCTCCAGTTGACAAGGAGTCGAAGGTATTGCTCAATCTCTTGATTGGCCCATTCTGTCTGACAAGCAATCCATATGATACTAGACTTTAGCAGGCACCAACATAGTTTGTTCCATCCCACCTGTCAACACCTGGTTCTCCGCTTGCACTCCATGTGGATCTGAAAAAATGATATACATGTTTTTCCTGCTACTTCTCTGCTGTCACCGTACGGCTTCAGGATCTTTGAGTGCTACCGCACTCTCAGGTCTGAGGAAGTACGCAATGGCATAATGATGCTCTGTCGGGTTAAACGGCACGACGCGATGGAGGTATGACATGTCAAGCCTTTTCCCGGAGAGGATCTACAAACTTGCCGACAATGATGGTGGCGTGTCTAGGCCTGAGCTGCAGGGAAGTACAAGTTTTGTCTTCAAGAATTACAACCTGCAGGCCCCACTGATTGCTGAAGAGCAGCAAGAGGGAATCAATGTCAATGTGCTTGTTGTGGTGAATGTTGTGGTCGTCCATATTGGCTGAGACGGACGTGTATGATTAGTCATTTCGCCGCTGTGCTTGTACTCGAGATGGCCAGCCCCTTGCAATTTCAGGCCATCGCATAGGCACGAAAGCATCGTCTTTCCGATATGCTGGGAGAGGGAGATATAACTGTTGAACAATACAACGTGTTTCTTGATGACTCCGCGGAGATTGGATGATTTCTCGACCATTTCGGTAAGTGAGACCTATCGATGTGACTAGTCAATTAGGGGGTGAAGGGATGTCCACAGTGACTGAAATGTGTACAAGGATGTTTCAACGGTTGAAGAGCTGTGAGACACAGACGCTTTCTGTATGTACACAGCCGCTAAGCTCTCCGTTTCGAGCTGCGAGTCATGGTAAACAGCGCCCCCACAGGAAGTTGACATGTGGCCCTATAATACGCCCATCGGGTCAACAGTCCTCCCACAGACGGGCAATGCCTACATAAGCTGTGAACAACAGTTAGAAGCGCGAGATGGATACCACTCCAAACGTCTCACTATTACGGGATTTTTGCTCATCATCGTACCCCTATCATCTCCGCTCCTTTGGGGTCCTCAGTCTTCGAGATTAGCCTCGACGCCTGCATATTATCTAGATCGTCTGGATTAAACTCGGACTTACTTTTGACACCATAGCCATCAGCATGACTATCCTCATCCTCATGTTGATCCCACCTCACCAGTACTCTGAGCATAATGACGATGTTCAAGAACCGGCGATGTTGTTGTCGATGTTCTATCGCCAGTACTACCATCGAGCTCCGTGGGTCTGAATCAGCAATGGACGGCGCTGAACAAAGCGAAAGCCAGCGGCTGGTGAAAACGGTGCATCCTCGCCACTCGCCATGCACAGCCTCTCCGTTGTTACCCGTTAAGGTTACCGAATGTGGCCGGTTATATGTCAGGCTCAATCTTGGTCTCCTACTACAGTACTCTGCGCTGCTCTTTCTGACAAGCAGATCACGCTTAGTATCCAGATTATGACAACTTGTATGTGAGAATTTTTTGAGGGTGGTTTCGAAGACATTGCAATACCGGGACGAGAGCCTGGAGAATACGGGACGTCGTGGAGGCATAGTTGAAATGCCTTTGCGAGAAATGCCTTAGCGATGTCATGCCGCTCCGTGGTGAAGCCCAGGCCTAGTTGAGTTCCGCAGCGGATCTGCTTTTCCCGTGACTCTATATCAAAAAGCAGAAGTGATTTCCACAGTGAAGACTGGGAGCTTCCAGCTAAAAGAGACTTCGGCATCCAATCGGCGTAATCCTCATCATGCGAGAGCCAGTCATTCTACTTCGAAAAGCTACGGCGTTGTATTGAACGCATATGTCCGAAGTCGAGCAATCTCATCGCTAGTTGAGTGCAATGGTGCCACCGTGGCAGTGCAAATGCAGTGTACTTACGTAATATGTTTCGAACGTTACGAGTATCTTCCGGCGTCACGCTGCCTCAAGCTGTCTCACCGCCCCCAAAAAGTTCGACAGCATCGCCCAGCATCGTGCCAGGGCCTTGAGGTAACGATGCCCTTAAGGGAGGAGACATGCTATCTACGCAGCATGGCTGCAATTATAATTTGGCCGTGTTAGTTGAGGCGGTACTACAGTAGATATAGAAAGCTAGTCGACCATAACATGCTGACTTGGGATCCATGCTGACCATGGCGTACAGTCTTCACTTGCATCCCAACAATTCTTACCAGGAAGAGCGGCAGATGCAGCACCTAAATCGAACGCCATCCCCATCGCCCATGAGTTGCTTGAGTATGAATGGCCGAGAGGGCCAGGCTGCAAGCAGACTGAGCAGTCACAGTGTCAATAGCGTGTCCACGGTATCTGGCGATCAGTACCAGTATGCACTCGCAAACTTTGTACGCACCTCGTGATATCGCCGTACGCTTGCTAATCTTGAATGGTATACATCTAGCGAATTGCACACGAGAAGGTAGAGAGTCAAAGACAACAGCTTAAGGAACAGGAGCGGCAGATTGCGCTGCTCCGGCAGCGCATCAATGTCTTGGAGGGTAGCGACGACCAGGACAGATGGCAGAAGATGGATCAAAAGGCGGGTGGATCGTCTGTTGACGGTTTCTCAATTAAGGTGCGAACTTGTCCCCTCATAATTCACCCACTGGATGTGCTGAAATTCGATGCAGAATGCAGCTTCTCAACTTGAACACCTGATCAATCGCTGGGCAGCGGAGATAATTCGCTATCCGCCTGTCACACTTGAAGAATTACGGCATGCTGCACTCCTTGATATCCAGGACAGCGCGCCTCTAGAAAATATTGAAGCTTCGCCCATAGCGGTGCAGAACCTACTCCGGCATATCGTTGCTGAAATGATTTCTGAAGGCGTCGTGAACTGTCTCATTGTGACCAACTCGCCCGACGTCAATATACACTTGACCCGCATTCACGAACACATCCTTGATCGTAAGCGTCGTCCCTGCCTAGTCAATCCCCATCATTTAAATGAACTGTCAGGCGATCTGACTGTCGCTTGTGTGTGGCGACGCCAGACATTCTCTGCCGCCGTGGACTCTTGTTCGCCAAAAATGTCTGAATCCATCATTTACGACCATATGCCTGCACTTGCACCCCTTCTCTTTGATTCCAATCTAACCCTCGCGACTATACTTAACTCAGCATATGCATTTTCTCGTATGCTTCATGGATCCACATCGACCTCGGGTAAAAGCAATGACGAGCTTTACCGTACCTTCATTCCCGAGTTTGGCGCGCCCTTATATCCAAGACAAATCGAGCTTGTAAAGCGTTGCATACTGAGCGAGCGTGGTGGGGTCTGTCATCCGGGTGCCTGTGTTTTCCCCGGCGTGGTGAGGATCACCAGGGGCGAGCAGGGACAAGAACTTCTAACGATTGTGAGGCGTGCTCGGGTCATTTGCGAATGCGCCTTGGGCCTACGAGCACCATAGTATCTCACGGCCCGTCCCTATATTCATTTCCATACCTTGATTGACGGTGTATTCCGGTTGATTTTGAACTCCATTGTGTGCTATACAATCTATACCGAATAGCATAAGTAATACTTTGCCAAAGCGGATCCAAGTAGATAGACACCCTAAGTGACGGACCAGGGTAATATCAGAGAATCAAAATATTTGGCACATGTCCGATGTGGTATGCCAAAGCGTCCTGTTTCAGCAATTAGCAAAAATTGATACCGGCCATAGCAACGGAACAAAGACCGCTCTCTTATTCATGGTATACGGGAAATGTGCTCAGACTGAACGTGACTCATCAGTGTCCCCCTGCCGGTGCTCCTAGATGATTCAGTGTCATCTGAATCGAGCGGATACTCTGAAAAAAAGAGGTCCGACCTGCTGTCCTTCGATAGGTTGTCTCCTCAACATTTCTAGGTAAAATGTGTCCAAGTCAGCCTCACTTGCTCTGACGGGTTCATCACCGTTGGCCATGCACGCATCATTGTCGGTGACGCATGCAGGCAGCTGACCCTCGCGTATGCTAGGGTGTTATGCTAAGGTGTTATGCAACGATGGGGGAAACGTACCAGTGTTACTGGTATTACGTACGCACGACGTGTTACTGTTAGCTACGGTGGACAGGATTCGCCCTCGCTGTCTGCTAGCTTCGGATCTGGTCCGACTTGCCATGCCCATGGCTTGCACTTTCGTGCTTCACCACTTCTAACGCTGTCCAAAGCTGCCGCTCTGCTCCTGCTTCTCTCCCTAAGGCTGACCCAGCACCCGCTGCCCGTCTGTCTACCTTACCCAGCTAGTGGGCTACCGTTGCTGCCTTATGGTCTAGCTTACGGGGGTTCCCTTCTGCTTCTGCTTCTGCCGCTTGCATGTGCATGGTAGGATGCAGAATGCGGCGTGCGTCGGTAGATCGGTGCGTTACGACCGTGCATTTCAGTCTCGCGCTGGTGTTGTCTCGTCTAGCCTCGTGCGCCGCTAAACTCGATGAATGTTGAATACGACGAAAAAAGAAAAAGGTCCATTGACATGGTTTTGGCCCGTCTACCTTAGCTAGTGGACCGCTATTCCCCCCTTGTGGTCTAGTTTACGAGGGTTCTATGCTGCTTCTGCCGCTTGCGTGTGCAGGGTGCGATGCCGCATGTTGAATGCATCCGTAGATCGACGTGCGTGCGTTTCAGTCTCGTGCTGGTTTTATCTCGTCTGGCCTCGCGCGCTGCTAACCGCGTTGGACACGATGAAAACTGAAAAAGTAACCGAACGGTTTCACCGCAGAAAGGCTCGTGTATAGGTTTGTGTCCGTGATTAGGTGGAAGCATACTAATTGGATTATCTTGCCTACTAGCATCTCTGTGCTTCAGGATTATTAGGAACGCTATCGCGAGTTTGTCCTTGGGACGTCGGAACGTTTTCCTCCGCTGTGGCTATGGCTGACGTTGTGGGCGTCACCGCGCCGCTTGCCACATGAACAAACCACTCATCCGTGTGGTAATACTTTTTTGGAAGGCTGTATTGTCGGGCTGCTGGTGTGTAATGGCCACAGAGTGTCCATGCAAGGCTGGAGTGGATGCAGTAGACAATGGTGTGGGGTGTAGTACTCCACTAGACACAGTTTTGGGTCATTGAGGCACCAGAGCCTGGTCAGTGGCAACAACACCACAAGATGAGTACTGGCAAGGACTTTAGTCAGTTAGTAAGAGAGAGTAATGAAATATTGGCTTACACTGGCATTTTGGTGGATCTTCCTGAGCAGGTGCATGTTGTCATCACCTGTAGTAGATGTAAGAGCTGCAGGAAGAGGTTGATGAAGTCCAAGGAAGGGAAGGAAGCACTGTACACATGTCTGCCTCAGGGTCAGCATCTCCCTCGGCAGCTTCAAGATCTGTAAACCCGTCCTCCAATGCCTGTCGGGGATGAGTTGACTTCTTAGGTTTGCCTGCTCAGTGTCGTCCTTTTTTCAGTTTTTGCTGCTGTTCAGCAAACAGTTCTTGAGCTGGAAGTGTAGCAGGAATGTGAGAAGAGAGCGGTACAGCCCAAGAAAGTGCAATACATACTGAACATTTGGCCTTTTTCAGTACATGTGCATGGTTGTTGCGGTCGCAGTGAGAGCTGGTTGATGCCTGGCTCATCTGAGCCCAAGGGGTTTGGTTCTTTACTAGTGATACCAGGCAATCTGTCTCCATTGGCAGCCTTGATTTGTGTGTTCCATGATGCCTAGCCAGAAGGCATCGGTGGCGGGTGGTTTTAGGCAGAAGCCCTGTTGAGTGTGTGAGTAGGAAGAAGAAGTCAATGAGAAAATCACAGACATATAACCAATGGGCAACGGTGCCTGAGGTTCAGGGATGGCCACATTGTGTGGGTGGCAACTGTGATGAGATTCAGGGTAAGGCTGACTGAGTTCTCCCATTGCCTCCCTTGGCACCCCAAGGCCTCTCCATGGAAGGAAGGAATGTCTTCCCATACTGCACACACTGTTTTGCCCAAGGAACAAGTGGTCTGAGGAATCACCTGGCCCAGTCACTAAAATGTCATGCCACATGGAATGCAGATATTGAGGGGCGTCATTAGGTTTTGGCTCATGGGGCAGCATGCAATTATTTGCCAATAGTAGACCATGCACAAGGTCATGCAGCAGGTGATAACAAAGAGCAAGATATACTGGAGGAGTATGAGGATGGTATCCCACTTGACCACCTTGACCACCAGGAACATCGACCCAAATGGCCCTGGGTCAACATTGAGGAAATCCCTGAGGAATGTGATCCTACTATCTATCAGCTCTACCCCACACCAGCTCAGACATATGGCTGCAAGTGGACTTGCTGGGAGAGGATGCGGGATAAGTGTTTGGCAGGGAGACAAGGTGCTTGGGGTGGTTTTGCAAGCCAAGATGAGTGGGAGTTAGCCCGGTGGCTCATGCAGGCTGGATCATCTCAAGCCGAGATAGATAAGTACTTGAAACTACCCATTGTAAGTCAAAAATTAATGCTTAGCAAAGGGTGGTTCTCAAAATTTCACAGACACAGCAAAAAACTGGGTTGTTGGTCCACAACAAGGCCCAATTCCTTGTGTGTATTGATGCACTGCCTTCAAGTGGCTTGCCAGACTTTGAGTGTGAGATCATCCACGTGAAAGGTACTGTCCTGAACCACAAGGGTGACCCACAGGAGCAGGAGTTGGAACTGTGGAAGTGAAACCCAGTAGAGTGTGTGTGGCGCATTTTGGGGAATCCAGGCCTGGTTGATGCATTGCATTATGACCCCATGAAGATATTCACTGATGCAACATGTGATGAACAGGTTTATAATGAGGCATGGATGGGCGAGTGGTGGTGGGATGTGCAGGTCAGTAATACTGCTTAGGAAGTACAAGCAGTGGGGGAGCTGATGTGTCCTAATAGTTGGAGCTTCCAGCAGGAGCATGTATAGCGCCAGTCATCCTGTCATCTGACACAACACAGCTTTCCCAATTTGGAGGTGACAAAGTTGGCTACCCTGTGTACCTGAGTGTTGGAAATGTGGCCAAAAGTGTATGGCAGGAGGGGAAGAAGCATGCCATGGTGCTCCTTGGCTATCTCCCTGTCACCTCTCTTTAGTGTTTTCCTGAGCTGGAACAGAGCCTCGAACAGTACCATCTGTTTCATTATGCCATGGCGCGCATGCTGGCACCCCTGGTTGAGGCAGGCCAAATGGGCATAAAGATCACATGTTCTGATGGTTACATATGCCTTATGTATCCCAACCTTTTTGCATATGTTGCCAATGCCCCAGAGCAGGCCCTGATCACCTGCTGTAAAAACAACCGGTGCCCCAAATGCACAGTCCACCGCAACCACTGTGGAGACCACCATTCACATGGGCAGGGCCCCCTTTGTGCAATATGGGCCAAGTGCAGCATGATCTGCAACATGACTATTATGGTCAGCGGACAGAATCATTTCAGGAAAATGGCCTGCATGCCGTACATGCACCTTTTTGGGCTGACCTACCCTACTGCAACATATTCTCTGCCATTACTCTAGACCTACTCCACCAGATCCACAAAGGGAGTTTTCAAGTTTCATGTTATGAAGTGGTGTGTCAATTTGGCTGGTGCTGATGAAATTGATCAATGCTGTCAGACCATGCTAGATCAAATAGGGCTTTGTCATTTCAACAAAGGAATATCTAACATATCCTAGTGGACTGGCACAGAGGCCAAACACTTTGAAGCTATATTTGTGGGACTTATGGCTGGGGCTGCTGACACAAGTGTTGTCAAGGCCCCTTGTTGTGATAAATAATATATCTATATATTCTCTGAGTCGAATCATTAACACCTCACCAGTATGTGATTACTAATTCACTGTTACACTGAGGTAACATGCCACTAGCATCAGTGCAATTCACTGATCAGAATATTATAGCATCTCGAGCGATTGGGGAGAATGAGACCCCAATCGGAGACCAAGCATCTAAAGGACAAATTCGGTGCGATTAAAGATTACATAATCTCCAGGCCACCAGACCATTCGATCATGCTACACTATTCGGAAGTAGTGTACAGGGCTGTTGGAACTTGCAGAATGCGAGTGGAATGGAATACCAAGAGTATTCATCAAACAGCTGCTCAAGGAACAGGGCAAAGAGGGCACAAGTCCCTATACATGCATTGACATGCATATATTCGAGGAATTTCAAAGATTTCTTTTTCCTATTGTTTCAAATGACACGATTCACTGATTATGATTACCATTCCATGTTGTAAAGGGCTTTGTATCTCCTGACCAAAGTCTCCTAACACGCTATAGATTCGTACTTGCTGTTTTACACAGCTTTGAAGCCTGCTTTAGTAGTACAACTATTGCGACTTACTTATCTTCTCATAGATCAACTTCTCTGAGCCATCATTGGGTAATCCCTTACTCCACTCTTTGTCAATATCCAAGATCTGAGTTTCTGGTTGCCTATTGAGCGATCATTTCATTTCTTTGCACAGACAAAATATCAGGTTTATTAATATCTAACAACAACACCCCTCGGAGCTTCATTGACTTTGTATATTAGGCCAGCTACACCTCCCATACTTTCTGGACACCGGAGTATATGGAAGCCACCCTAGAGGAATTCCATGAACTCAAGCACTGTTTTGTCAGATATAGACAATGGAAACACTTCAACTTCCCCAAGATCCACTCACTACAGCACTATGTATCTATGATACAAACCCATGGTAGCCTAGATGTATACAATACAGAACTCCCAGAATGCCTACACATTGACCTTGCAAAGGCAAGTTACCATGCCAGCAACAAGAAGCACTACTTTGGCCAGATGATCATCTGGCTCCGATAGCAAGAGACCGTGGCTGCCTTCACCTCATATCTAGAATGAGTTATGCCTGAATATCATGCTGCTGAGCTGTGGGGTGATATTCCCTCTGATACTTCCACACCCTCTGAGGCCCCTAACAGTGAAGCCCCTGTGCTGTGTGAGCCTCACCACCACATGCCCACCCTTAGGCTCTCAGCCATGACTGACTCACAGGTTAAGGCTGCCCCTCTACTTCCACTCCACCTTCTGGCCAAAAACTGCCCCTTTCCTTGTACTCCTGTACCTGTCATTGAGCACACACATGGGGCTATAGACTTAATTCCTGCACTTATCCAATTCATGGCCAAATACATTCCTAGTCATTGCCTCCAACCAAACAGTTCTGATGTATTCAATGTATTCAAGCAATTTACAATGAACCACACATCCCTCAATGGATTTGACACAAAACCCATTCATGAGACCATATGTGCAACTGTAGCTCACCCCTCACCAAGACCCGGACGTCCACCTGTCCCTGCCCATTTTGACATGGTCCTTGTTGATATCAAAGGTCAAGCTGAAGCCCTTGGAATGGAAGGTGTGTCCCCTAATTTTCCCTAATTTGTGCCTGACAGCAGCTTAACATCAGACACATGTAGGGATTGTTGTCGCACAAGTGCATGTCATTTTTACCATCCCTCCCTACCTCACCAATTACCCATACCCTTTGGCCTACATTGAGCTCTTCACAGGCAACCAAGTCCTGGCAGCCAATGTCTGAATGTATCAAGTTTCCCATGCCTGCCATCCAGACAACCGAAGGAAAGCTGCTATAATATGCCTCAACCACATCCGCAGTGGATGCATGTTACTGCCTAAATTTGGACACAACGTCCCTCCTACATGGACCAAAGACAATGTTCTAGAACAATGTGAGAAATTTCATGTGAACCACTATTGAGACATGCATATGTACCAGACACTGTCACAGCCCCCTGCTGCCTTGCCATGACCCCCAGGATGCCCCAAACCTCTAGCCAACCTAACTGACTACAGACATCTATAAATTCAATGACTGTTAGTATTGTAAACTACACTATTTGTAGACCTGTTTTGACCCTGCAAATGAAGCAGGAAGGTGTTTCTAGCCAAGGGTGCAGGGATGAACCCCATATGGCTTGGCCACCATAACAGCTGCAACTAATCAGATGCCAGGCAAATCATGTGTTGGAAGTCCACATTGTGGGCCACTTACCAACTTTCACCACCTGGCACCATGCCATCAGCATGAAGTCCACCTACCATAGAAAGACCCCACTTGTCACCTTCAGCGACATGTCATCATATGTCACCCCTTTTCATGTCCATCTCCACTGGCAGAACTCCCAACTTGAAGCATGAGGGCCCCAGCATCAGCCTTACCTGGAGGCTGACACCAGCTCGGACTCTGAGGATGCATCTGAAGAAATAGGTCAGTGCACCTCACATTTCAAAATATGGTCATGCTCAAATGCATCCACTGCATGAATAGCTTCAACACCCACATCCAGTTTGAGTCCAAGCCCTTCAACCGACATTGCAATATGCCCCAACCATCCTTATCTCATGACCTCGCCCTGCTATGCCCCACATACCACCCATGGGGTTTCCTATGAAATAATCATCCAAGTAAGTTTGTTTTTTCATGGATTGAGGATCCAAACCCACATGCTAACTTAAACCTCTGTTGGATATAGTATCCTAACCTACAATCCTCATTGTCCCTCCTTTTGCCCTTGCCCCTGCCTCCCTCACCTGAGGCCACCTTCTTAACACATCACCATTTTTACCCTGCAGCATCCCACACTCATTCCAGTCACTCTGAGCTATGACCAGCATCATTGTCAGCCATGGGTAGACCTACCACTGCTGCTCCCATGGCTAACTCCAAGGCTGCAACCATCACAGGTGCCGGTGGCCCCTCTCCGCGGTTACGTCACACACGCTCCTGTTTGCGGTGGAACCTAAACCTGCGAGCACCCAACTTGATGCTGCCTTTCCTACAGGTTATCCCTAGGGGATCCTTTTTTTGTCATGGCGACTTACCCTGCAGTCCAGCTGCACAACATTGTGGTTAAAGGAATGACTGATCCCCATCAACAAGCCATCCTTGAAACACGGTTCCCCATTCTATGTGAAGTTCCTTTCCCACCACCCATCTTGACCAATATGAATGTTAGCCTGGCCTACATTTCATATGCCTATGAATTGCTAATTGAGGAGTGCTTTCAACTGTGGAATCAAGAAAAAGAGTGTGAAATGGTGATTAAGGTCGAGCGTCGAAAAGCAAGGGATCAGGCCCGAGAGGCTGGGCATTGAAGAGAGAGAGAACACACCCATGTTGTGCGACACCTACAGCAGCAGGGCTTGGAGACTATGGGTTCCCAGGGGCGAATTGGGGGGCCATGGCACGCCACGTTCTTCTTGTAGTATGTTCTTGATAACCTACAAAACCAAAATTTACTGGGTAGAGACCCCGTTCCTTAATCATGAAGATATCGCGCAGTAAGTTGTAGTAGTCAGACCTGGGAGATGCATAAGCTGAGCAGAGGTCCATTTTTGTCTACCATGTTTACCAGTACTACATCAGTCATACAATCCCGTGTAGACTATAGTAGCTGGTAGCACGCGATGGCCCTCGTATATAAAACAGGGCGCCACTCAGGGTACCAAAGCCACGCAGGCGAGCGGGCAGCTACCGGAGTTTTGACGCTTTCCTGATGGATACATCAGTTTGGCATGTTTGCACTGACGGCCTTCAGATCATGTTGTGGTTCGGCCGTTTATGCGATCAATGTCAATATATACTGCAACACAGCTCATACAGCGGAACATCAAGAAGCTCTTCTCAACTAGGAGTCCATGTGCGTATCAGCTCCCTCACTACTCCTGCTGTCCGCCATCTTTTCATAGAGGTTCTCCACCGGATCCACATCGTTATCTCCTCCCCCAACATCTTCAATATCACTGGTGCGCAATTCTTTTTCATAATCATTTCTCTTGTACCTCAACTCCCCACCCTGATCCTGCAATCTAGGGTCAATGTTAGGGTCCAGCATAGCTTCTATCGGCACAGATAGGCCCACAAGCTCAGGGTCTATAACAATGTCAGCTGCACCCTCGATGCCATCCTCAACGGGGTCATATACTCGAAGCTTGAGGTCATCTTCAAGTTGAGTCTTTATCCAGTTTTGATCCAGCCCTTCCCGATGAATACGTTTAGCATTCTTGTCAACCACTGGTAGTTTCCGGTCAACATGTCCTCCAACAATCCAGTTGGCAACTTGGCACCCTTCTTCTAGGTTGCCAGTTGCTTGTTCTGATCACCAATCCAATGTGTATCAAGCTGAACAAACAACCTTTGGATCTAACAAACAAGTGAGCACTTGCATATTATATCAAAAGCCACTTACCTCTGCAGAGCGATAACGAGGTGGTTGGGACTGCCATGGATCTTGGGCCTTGATACGAGTGGTTCGTCCAGGTCTCTCATCTCCTGATCCCTCGCTCATGACTTCTTCACATTGTGACTCATCAGTTGACTGGTACTCGGCTCCAAACATCCAATCATATTCAATGTTTTTTACTTCAGGTATGAGATTCCTGACTTTGAGCGCCCCTTCGCTTTCTGAATAACCCTGTCAGTGAATTATAACATAAGCGACCTGCTGCTCACCCTGTGCTTGCAACCAGCACGTCTTTGAACCATCTCTCCTTCCTCTTGCTCATCAGTTTCTTTTCCCTGCAGCTTGTACTTCGCTCGGGCATTCTTGAACACAACACCGAGGTGTACAACAATCTCATCAATAGCCAACGATGCAACTTCTTCCTCATTCAAGTATGCATGTGAAAAGCCGAGTCCCTTGTCTTTGTTTTGTTTTGCTATATCTTTATGCCATTTCTTCTGTTTGCCAAATTGTAGGAGAACGAGCGTCGAGTAGCTCGGCTCAACTCGGCACAAGAATAGGTCTGTGCTCACAACTCCTATTTTGTGAGACAGGCTATATGTACAAATAGTGTATTTTGTGAACTACTTCCTAGTGTCTTGTCTTCGACGCTAGGAAGTAAGTACCGTAGTCGACTTTGCAAGAATCTGTGGCTAACGAAATATGTATTTTATTCTATCTGTCTTTAGGTAGCGCAAAATCTAGTGTCTTGTCTTCGACGCTAGGGATTTATTCTATCTGTCTTTACAAATGTTAGTTTAAAGTTGGGCCGAAATAACTGGTTGTCCGTCGGTGTCTTCGAAGATGTATCAGGCACCCAATAACCGCGTAAAATAGGATCTTTCAGTCGCTCCGAACGTTCTTCAATTCCCATGAGACCATAGAATGCTGCATGCACAAAACTCTATTGTGCGCATTAGAATGGTAAGTTCCTGCTTTTCATCTTATAATAGCCATGCTCACATTTAATGCATTATTGCAATGTTTGCTGTTATCTATGGCGGTCCGTTTGCACAAAAATGCAACCCGCGCGCCCTAAGGGTTCCGCGCCGTGAATTAGACCTGGGACGTACCTTGTGAGCGCGCGCGATAAATCCAGTCTATGCGCGCGCGTTCTGACATAGTACTTAGACTTAGATATAATGACATGAGCAAACCAAAGCAATATATTTTGAATTTTCATGTGAGCGCGCGCGCGCTCACATACAACAAACCATTGGTAGCAAGAAAATGTGTGGTATGCAAAAAAATTTCACAGCATACACCATTGTCTAGCAAGTACACAAAAAATCAGTCTTTAAGAAACCGACAATCCTTCATACTCCATGATCTTCTTTAAGGCATCCGCCTTCATGTCATCCTCGGCTTCAAATACCCGTTGCTCTTTAATGACCCGTACGGCCTTCAGTCGGCATGCAGTAGTTACACCAGTTAGAGGTGTTGTCTCAAGCTTTGCTATCGTTTCTGTAGGCGACGATGGGTAGTCAGGATGAAGATAGTGCGGTGCTAACCCGTTCCACCATGCAGCTTCCCAGTTGGACTGGCATCTAGTAACGGGCTTCTTGCAAGAAGGGTCATGGCCCGTCAATTTTAGGGGGTTATAAGCAATGAGC
>QFFB01001177.1:9730-22345 GCA_003316465.1 Ramaria cf. rubripermanens
TTTTTTTTTATTCTCTTCTATATTCATGGACCTTTTCCCTACACCATTATCTTTGTTATATTCATCCTCTTTTATTTTACTCATTCATTATTATCTGGACTTCTATCATGGACATTACTTCCTTATCTTGAACATCCTATCCATTTTTTTTATCCATCTATCCAAGGCACTCTCCTGCGTAGCAATGAGCTGACGAAGACAACACCAGACACGAGTCGAGGCGTGCAACGGCATGTAGTTTCCATTCGAGGCACATATATGCATAGTAAACCGAGTCAAGACACTCTTTGAGTGTAGATTTTCATTTCTTTATCACTCACGCTGATCAGTCCTTTATTCTACCTCTAAGTCTGTGTGCGCAGCGGACTTAGACCATTCTTTTACCTTAGAGAGCCAGGGGCTCGAGTATCATATGTTTTATTCTCTTTCACCTATAACTCCTATTTTACTCCTTAGTATATTAGTACAATGCACACGCTTCAACAATATGACGATCTTTTATTTTTTACACCCATCTTCCTTTCGAGTTTAACTGAATCTTCGAATGTCTCTTACCGCGAGTTCCCAGCTTCAAGTTATAAGCTTGGGTTATCCTATCGAGTTTTATTACCTTTCGGCCCCTTTCCCTATCACTATAATGTACCGGACACTTCGACCTCACTTTGCTTTTCAGATAAAATAATAACAGTAATGACAAGGATCCAGTTTTGCATTGACTGGGCAGCCTCTGATCATGGTAATGATGGGGTCGTTTGGATTCTGCTAGAAAGGGGAGTGGATATCAATATACAAGGAGGAGAGCTGGTAATATGCTGCAAGTGGGTTTCATTTGACCTACTTGGCCTCTACCTGGATCCCTTGTACTGTTCATCAAGAAAAAGGATGGGTCCTTACAGTTATGTGTTGACCTCCAAGGTCTTAATAAGATCTTGAAGAAGGATTGCTATCTGCTATCACTCATCGCTGATTTATTAGATGCTCTGAAGAAAGCTTGCATATATACCAAAATCAACCTCAGGCATGTGTATCACCTTGTCCAAATTGCAGAAGGGGACAAATGGAAAACTGCCTTTAGGACTCATTATGAGTCCTCTGAATGGTTAGCTATGCCCTTTGGTCTCACCAATGGACCTGCTGCCTTTCAAAGGTTTATGAATGACATCTTCACTAACATGCTTGATGTATGTGTGGTGATTTACTCGGATGACATACTCATCTACTCCAATGACTCATCCTTGCACAAGCTTCACGACCTCTTTGCCCAAGAGGACAAATGCAAGTTTTACCAAACTATGGTCAAATTCTCAGCTACCGCCTCTCACCTGAAGTTCTCACTATGGATGAAGCCAAGGTCAAAGTTATTCAAGATTAGCACAAACCTCAGAAGGTCCACAACATCCAGTCCTTCCTCAGCTTTGCCAACTTCTACTGATGTTTCATTCACAACTACTCCGCCATCACTGTGCCCCTCACAAGGCTTACTCACAAGAGTACCACTTGGAACTTCAGCAAGGATTGTGGACATTCCTTCAAGATGCTAAAGAAGGCTTTCACTACTGATCCTATACTCACACATTGGATTCCAGATCAACCTTTGATATTAGAGACAGATGCCTCTAACTACACTCTTGCAGCAATACTCTTGCTTCGAACCTTGGAAGGCAAGGTTCACCCAATTGCCTTCCATTCCCAAACTTTAATTTCAACCAAGCTCAACTACAACATTCACAACAAGGAGCTCATGGCAATATTCAAAGCTTTCCAGTGGTGGTGACACTACTTGGAAGGCTCAGCTGAACCTGTCGCTGTTGTGACTGACCACAAGAACCTTGGATACTTTTCAATTACAAAGTTGTTAACATGTTGGCAAGCTTGTTGGTCTGAATACCTCACTCAGTTCAACCTTGTGATATATTTTTGCCCCAGCCACCTTGGTACCAAACCTGACTTACTCACTAGATGTTGGGACATCTACCCTCAAGAGGGGAATAGTGACTACACCACCTTTAACCATCAAAACTTACAGCTAGTGTTTACCCAATACCAGCTAGCTTTGTCCCTTTGAGCTACTAATCTAGCCCCTACTGATTTGTGAGCAGTGGCCTTACTCAATACTGAGCAGATCCAAACCAACATCCTTGCAAACCTCACATCAGATGCAATAGCAAAATTACACCTTG
This sequence comes from Ramaria cf. rubripermanens, assembly GCA_003316465.1. Taxonomy (NCBI): domain Eukaryota; kingdom Fungi; phylum Basidiomycota; class Agaricomycetes; order Gomphales; family Gomphaceae; genus Ramaria; species Ramaria cf. rubripermanens. The sequence goes on from QFFB01001177.1 coordinate 11,911, forward strand.
GGTCAAATTTGGACCCAAGATGGACTACCAACTCTGAGATTTTGCTTCTACTTGACAACTGAACTTATATTCCAGAGGCATTAGACTTACAACTCAACAAACTTACCAAGCCTCAACTGATGTTGAATAACTACCTGCTCCCAAGTTCTCAATAGGGTCCTTTGCATTCATCAAAGTGCAACACTTCAAGACTACTCAGCCAGCTAAAAGGCTCACTGAGAAGTTCTTGGCCCTTTTCAAAATTATTGCCCAGGCTGGTACTCACTCATTTACCTTGCAACTTCCAAACCATGTGCAAGCTGTACACCCCATATTCCATGTGTCCATGTTCAAGCCAGCCTCGCCTAACACCATTCCGAACCAAATTCAACCCACACCTCCTCCAGTAATTATCAATGGCAAACCCAAGTTCAAGGTTTCTGAGATCCTTGACTCAAAAATTGATAACCATAGGAAAAGCTGCAAGTTGTTATACCTCATGCACTGGACTGGTTATGAAGGTACTGATGAAGAAACCTCATGGATCTGAGCTTCCAAGCTTGACCACACAGCAGAACTAGTACTTGACTTCCATTGGCTCTTTGAAGTGAAGAAATGGTTCAAGTCTGCTGCACACATGGACTCGAAGATAGAATGAAGGCCTGATCAGTGGAAGTAATAAGAAAATAAAATGCTACACTTGTGAAGTGCCTCAACTTGGTTTAGTACACATATATGCGCCTCAAATGAAATATACATGCAGTTGCATGCCTTGACTTCTTGTAAGAAGGGAAACCTCGCTGAGAGTGACAACTGTGCAGAAATACTGACGTAGCTGATAGTGAGTGGAAAAGGGGAGTCTGTATTACTGATACTATGGACCACACTATATACCTTGAGAACAATGAGAGTGGCGCCATATGTAATAAAACTCAGACAGAAGAAAAACTTATAATCTCCAACTAGAGAGCTATGCTCTCTTACCTTGTGTCCATCATTGATATTGTTGGCTTGATGTTAAACATATAAGAGCATTTCAGAATGATGAATGAGAAAAGAAGGATGAAGGTGTTGATGTCCATGAAAATGTCCAGATTAGAAGTAATGAATAAAATAGAGGAATGTGAATGGGATGAAGAGAATGATGTAACTAAAGAGTCCATGGAGATAAAAGAAGATAAAATCGAAATAGTGTCCTTTACACTGTTGTTTATAATAATTACTCCTATGTCACCCCCATATCAAGTCTCCTATTCACTATATATAGTGTTATACTTTCATTCCATTTAATTAGACATTTGTTTGTAACTACATGTATCCCCATCATCACCATTGTGTTACATACAAACTTTTTTTTCTTTTTTTAAAAATATTTGGAAAGCAACTTTCTAAATATTCTTCTCACTAGTTAGAATCACTTAAATAGTTGAAACTTCATACGATAATTTAAGTAGCAATAGTGTCAAGATTGGATTTGGGGTAAATATGTAACATCAGTGTATTTACAACATGGGCCTATGGTTGTGGTGAATAACCCAAGAGGAGTATGCAATGAATCATGCATATCCTCAGGGAAAGGCCACCCTAATTCAGGTGTTCCTTTGGCTGATCTGAATACTCTTGCAAAGTGTTGCAAATAGCAGTCTCAGCGATGCCCCTAAGGGGGCATAGTGAATAAGATCAAAGGTTTGAGCTCACCAATAAGTAAAACTACTGATGTTCCAGTGGATAGTTCACTAAGGGTTTTTTTCTATGAGTCTGAGGTCAAATAACAAGGCAGATGTATGATAATTGAGCTAGAGAATTATATAGGTGGAATAGAAGTACTTATAGTAAAAGCAGATGCAGGGGGGAATGGATAGAGAGGGGCTAGAACACTGTGGAAAGGTAGCATGTGCTAGGGCACAGAGTAAGGGTCAAACTACACCTTCACGGAGAAAGGCGGCTGATGCAATCTATGAGTGAAACCCACCAGCTAGACCGGACCTCTGCTCACACTCGGTGACCTGGCACCCTGCAGGGTGGATGTGAATGATGTGACACAAGGGTAAGTATAGTGGCAGGATGGCAAAGATAATGTTCGGCAACTGGCAAATGGGAGTGGGATAGACTGCGGAAGCCTTGCTGATATCAGCATGATGGAAGAACACAGGTGGGATCAATGTAATTTGCCGAACTTGAGATCTGAAAAACAGCAGTCATGACAAATAGCACTCACCTCATCCAAGTTGTTTGAAGCCTTTAGTTAAAGTAGTTGTTCAGATATTTTGCATACATAGCAATTATTTGGAAGCTTTCTCTCATAGCAGACCTCTGCTTGATTCAGCTTCGTTTGAAGCTTGAATTATATTCTTCATCCATAAAATCATTAAATTACATATCACAAGAAATTCTACAAGCACTTCATGACAGATTGTGAATGGGATTTAGTGTTATGAATTCAGGATGTTATGGTAGTTTGCTACTATTTCTACTATATTTCCACATTTACTATAGATATTTCTGTCTTTTGTTGTTATGAATCACATTTGCATCACACTTGTGTCATCAGCTCCTAATCTTATGTTCCATGGGGCTTTGCCCTTGTGTTTGCATATGTATAAGTAGTTACAACATTGGCTACAACAATTTATACAGTTTTCGCCCACCCCTCATGTTGTTGAGGCCAATTATGTGCTTGAGTTAATGTGCATCAAGTCTTTCTCTCTCCGAGTCTTCTATTTCCTCTTTGATATTCTATCAGAGTAAGAGTCTCAGCCTGCCTCACCAGCTGGCACTGCTATACTACATAATATACTACACAATGCCAACATCATTGACAAACTTTCATCACAGTTGCCAAATGACACTGTACAATTGACCAAACAACCTCACACCCATTGTTCCTAATTCAGGGTGAGTTGTTCATCATTGCCTATTCTATTGAACCAAGCTCATCATTCTGAGCTCTACATATTGCCCCTATCTGTTGACAAGCAGACACTGTGAGCAAATCCATCCACAAGCAAGCCCTGATGTGCCCTTGAACCTTGGACTCACAGGCTTGAAGGGGTGAGTTACCTAGTAGCCCCTTATACTTTCAGCAGCACATCTGATGTCACACACTCACTGTCAACACTGTCAACACTGGACTCGTACATTCACCAGTCCAATCATTCCAAATAACTAGTGAATTTTCTGCAGGCTCAAAAGGCACTGCATCCACCCTTGGGGACTCTCAGGAGGTCCCCAAACTCATCTGGAGGTCCTGTAAGCTGTGCTGGGTGTGCAACTACATCCATTTGCGCTCATGGCCCCCACTCTCTCCATCGCACCTCTCATGCACCTAAACGCAGCTCTAATGACCCCTAGAGACCACACTGACATCCAAGTTCCTGCTCTGTACATCCTGCATCACAACCAGTGATTTTTTCGCACATTCCATGCAGACACTACTCCCTTACCTTTGCAGTGCTATTGCCACCTCCTGAGCCTTCCTACACAATGCCCCTGCTCCTGGAGGGCTCCTAGGGTCCTACCAATGTCTAGGACTTCATTCCACATGCCCTATGTTGTCTCTGCTGTTGTTTCTGTGCATCCTGTTGTGAATATAAATTAAATAAAAAGATATAAACAAATTATTCATTAACGGTGATGCTGATGGATCCTGGCATTCTATCACCAGGATACTATCTATAGATGACTTTACCATGATCTCTATTGATTCCTACTCATATCCCATTCGACACCCATCACCAAGATCACATGTACACAAGACCGAGCCCATGATGACATATCCATCACTATCCTGGCATGTGCAGCAATCATGCCCCAAGTGTACCTGCAATGACATCAGAGATCAGGTCTGATGTCAATTGATCTACCACGCACATACATACATCACATAGACACCTCGCATCCAATAATAGATGTGTGTCATCTCGAGACATCCCTACATCGCTGTTGCTTTATGTGGGATGACCAACAAACATCTTGCTTCTATGTCAGTGTCAACTTATGCTTTACATTCACTACATTCAGTGTCACACCCCCCATCCCATACAATTAACCTTTTGTTCATTACTTCCTATACCTCCATCCCTACCATCACATTACATAAGCGATCCGAGAAATATTCCTTATGCCAGTCAGAACTAGTTAAATACTTCAAATCATGTATGATAATTTTAGTAGTAAAAAACACTCACCCCACACAAATAGTTTGAAGTTCTTTGTTAAAGTAGTTATTAAGATAAATTGCATATATTGTGATTATATTAAAATCCTCTCTTATATCGAACCTCCGTTCAATTCAGCTTCACTTGAAGCTTGAATTATATTCCCTCATTGTATAAATAAATTATATATCACAAGACATCCCACACTGCTGCCCCCATTTTTACACACCAACACCTTGTACTCACATTCATGTTCCTTCACACCTCCCTGTGACCTGCACAGCACAATAATAGACCCAGGGAACCTGTCACATGCTCCACAACTCGCCCAGCAGCCTTTCCATTTTAATATCTGTATATTTCTATATTTTTGATAAAAGAAAAAATAGCTCAAAGGTTTTTTTATTCCCTTCATAAATGCGGCGCTAGATGTGGCACATGTGTAAATTAATCAAGGATGATGTAATGTGGGGGTCAGTGATGATATTTGATGATGTTCTGAAGGCTTGGCTCAGGGGTTCCTTTGGCATCAAGATGGGTCGGTTGAACAAAGGAAAATTTGAGGTGTGATGATGAGTTGAAGGAATAAACAGATAGTCTAATATAGCTAGCATGTAGATTGTAGCAATTGTTAGAGAGAATGATAGGGAATTTCGAAAGGAAAGTCTGAATGCCCTGAGCTTGTCTATGTGTATCAAGAGAGATATAATTCTGGCGGAAGCATATCATACAGGAATATTATGGTACTTGTACAAGAAGATTCATGGGTGGTTTTGGAAATGTTAAAAATAGAGACGGAGTCTTGGAACATTAGTAACTAAGGAGATGGAAATATTTTACTATCTGTGGAGCAAATAGTGCCGGATTATGTTTGGATAGTAAAATAAAATCTGGAAAATAATCAGTCGTCAGGGGGAAGAAAATAGTGAATGGGGGGATTGGAAACATAATATTCTATGACAAGAAAGAAAAGATAACTGATATAAATGTTTGTTTCTTTAACATAAAAGTGTAAAAGCCACTCCTTCCATTTCCTATTCCATATGTGGTCCGATTCATGGGGAATGTTTGATATACTCCTTGATTCAATTTTTGTGCCTATATTATCTCTGCACAACCTTCTATAGTCATAACATTGTTCTCTGTTCTATTTTTATTGTCTCGAAGGTTCAGGCACTTGCTCACCATGTAACCAGACCGATCAATCATTGGCGACGCGTGTGCATGGTAATCACATGTGTTATCCGCCTCATTCATACTCGTGATGTCATAGCGCATCTACAGCTCACACATGTAGGCCGAGACAGCAGAAGATGCTATCTCATAGTTTTTTCCTTGAATATAATAAAAAGAATTCTTCCAAGTATTACTCCCAGCTTTTTATGGCTGAGAGAAAAGGTAAAAAGGTAAAATGACAACTTCACAATATTTTTACAATATTTTATCACAACATTCCAGGCTCCACCACTGTTCCTTGCATTGCCACTGCATCCAACTCACACTATGACACCTTTCAACATCATCATCATTGAATGTAGTGACCCTGGACCTTGATTTCATGTGAACATTGACATTTTTCTTGTTTTTTTTATTGTTTAATGCCACAGTTTACATCTCCTTTCGACACATCCATCCTCATGACACTGCTTGCTATCTACACTAACCATCTGGCACCACTTGCTGGGCTACTTGTTTGATAGCACCCCATTTTCATGCAAACTCCATCAAAACCTGAGTACTTTGGCGTTGATAGGGTTTGAAGGGGTGTGTTATGAATTCAGAATGTTATGGTATTTCCCTACTATTTCTACTATTTTTCCCCATTTACTATAGATATTTCTGTCTTTTGTTGTTATTTGTCACATTTGCATCACACTCACATCATCAGCTGGGTCTCATCACTAGATTCTCCATGGAGTCAAAACTTGTAGCAGGATCATTCATGACCACAGAAGGAATCTGGCTCATAAGACTAGCAAAAGACTTCAAACATGATATCATCCCTGTCCCCATTCTTACCAACAACCAATCCTTCATTGCTTTCACAAACAACAATGTCAGAAACAGCCACACTAAACAAATTGACATTCATTATCATTATATGAAAGAGCAAGTTCCTGCAGTTTCTTTGCAATACATTCCTGCCATCAATAATCATACAGACATACCCATGAAGCTGTTGTCACTGTGCAAGCATCTCCACATCCTAGAACTCCTAGGAATGCACTGAGCTTGAGGGGGAGTGTTATAAAGAGTGGTGTAAAGGACAGTATTTCGATTCTATCTTATTTTATCTCCATGGACTCTATAGTTACTTCATTCTCTTCATTCCAGTCATATTCCTTCACTTTATTTGTCATCTTTGATCCGGACATCTCATACAGACATTCACTTCATCCTACACTTCCCATCCGTCTTTTGTTTCATTATCCATCAATCCGAGGCACTTTCACACATGTAACATCAAGCTGATGACAGGAATGCTGGAAACAAGTCAAGGTGCATATATGTGTACTAAACTGAGTTGAGGCACATCCATAGTGTTGTATTTCATTTATTTATCACTCCTACTGATCAGTTTTTTGTTCTACCTTTGAATCCATATGTGCAGTGCGTTTGAATCATACTTTCAGCTTAGAGAGAGCTAGAGGCTCTCATTATCACATGTTTTTCTCATTTCCCCCTTAAACACCTATCTCTACTCCTGGTATATTAGTATGAATTATGTAGTTTAACACAGTGATGGACTTTACACCTTTCACACATTCTGTTTCAGAATTCACAAGCATTTTTCGAGCACTATCTGATTTGCAAGTTTCCTGCCTTGAGTATTAAGGCTAGGATTATTCTTCTATCTCTTACTTTCTATCATACTGCTTCAGAACACAATCTATTCTATCTGTTATATCCCTGTTCCACCTTGTATCTCAGCATACCTTGGGATTTTGGACCACATACCTAAGGCCCCTGGCCTCAGAGTATTTCGGTCACACTCAGACACACACCTATACTATTGCTACATATCTGTTATTACTCTTTCTTATTCTTAGTACATCCCACCCTGCCCATATCATGTGACTGCTTGATCACCCCCTCCCTGATCCCCATACCACTCTTTAGTATATATATGCCCATTGCTCACATGTACGTTAGTTCAGTTCTGATATTGACAAAGCATTCCCCCCCTTTTATATTGTACATCCTTCTCCGTAAATAGATCCATAGCCCAAGGCCCGAGGGCCTCCTGTCCAAAATATAGGGACAGAAAGCCACATGGGTGCAACACTATAAGTTGAAGCCAAGTCCCTCTGACCCAACCCCACCTTGGCCTTTGGCTGAGTATCTCAGTACCACCCATCAGTCAGCATCTTAACACTATCACAACTACACTGTCTCTCAACATTTTCCCCCTTATCACATAAATCCTTTGACATTTGACCTTCCATTGTTTTTACATTTAGCAGCTGGTGACTACTGGTCATCTTTTAGATCTATAAATATGAATAATGAGCAAGAGACCTGAAAACCCATTACTCCATTGCCAAAAACATTGTTTGGCATGCAGGATTGACCAGAAGAAATTCAGCACCAACTACAAGACACACCTTAGCTCTGAAACTCCAGCACAAGGCAATGAAACTAATGGGTTTCAAAAAGAAGACCACAGAGTGGGAATTCACAGAGAAGACAAAGAAAATGGGGGTGAAGGGGATATAAAACAATATTAGTCCCTATCCAAATTATACAATGCACCCCTAACTTATATAACAACAATAGAGGTGAAGGAAGCAAATGATACACCAGGTGGCAGTTGCTTGTGCCTGGTACACCATGTATGATGAGGACTGTGCAAGTTCATTCCAACTGCTCACATTCTAGGTCAAGCTGTTCACCATCAGCAACAACATGGAGTATAGTCTCCTCCATGGGAGAGATTTGAAAATCACTGTGCAAAGTTCAGACATTGATGTTGTATGACCAAGATGCTTAAAGTAGTGAAGGTGTGACATCAGCATATATATGATATCCTGGATGCTGTACAGGCTTCCTACAAGCATATCCCTAAAGGTGGCATGAAGGTCAATGCTGATAATTTTCTCTCATACATCCAAGCCTATTTCTCTTACATCTCCAAAGCATAAGATTGTTCACATTGTGCCTAGCGACCTTAAAGGAATTGACCAATGTCTTGCTCAAATCAAGAATATGATATGTTCACAACTGTATTATACAGCTTCACTGGCAAATGAAGGAATACAACAACCGGCCTGACAAGGCCTATAGATAGTTCCAGGCAAGTAACATGTTCCTGATGCTTGTAAACATTGTGAATCCTGTATGGGAGGTTAAAAGTGATCTAGCTCTTCACTCCAGACATCCAAATCAAATGGATCTATCTTAAACTATCCTTCAGGAAGTCAAGAATCTGGGCAATTGTCAGGGGAACCCCATTTGGTGATCCATGGTCCCAGACCCACAATCCGCCATGACCCTATTTAGCAGTCCATGGCCTCAGACCAATGGTCCACAATATCTCCTCAGAGTATGTGCATGGACCCACCACACTCCATTGCTAGCCCACCATCCTCCTACCTCTGGAATTGCCCTAAAGTGGACCGATGATTGCTGTCTAAGGTCCACTCTTCTATGTGCTATTTTCAACCCTCAAAGCAGACCATTGACTGATGTCAAGGATCCACACTTTTTGCTTTCCTGCACCTGACTCTCATTACTCTGCAGAGCAAGGCTCCACAGAGATTGGTCTGTGCATGACATCTCCACAGTAGTATGTAGTATATAATCATCTGCTAGTAGTTGGGGATCCTTAGCCTTTTCGCTTTGGATTTCCCCTCTGCTTAGGTAAGACACTCCTTATATTGTATTTAGTAGTGATTATAACACTTTGGATTTACCCTCTGCTAGCTGTGTGATACATTCTCCACAGGTCTAAGGGTTGCCCTTATAGCAATCAGATGCAGGTGGAAAATAAGGTCTTCTGTCTTTAGGCTGTCTAATGTCTTGACAGCCATCTCCCCCTGAGCCTTGCATGGCTTCTACCACTGCTCCATCACCTATACAAACTACTAACATGTGGACCCCTTGAACATGCATTCCCCCACAATCACCAAACAGTAAGTGTGCTGAGTTGAACACAAAACGCAAATTCTCAACCACAAATTAAGTGGTCAATGCCTTCTCCACATCTACCCCCCCCAGTGTATAGACTCCCAAACTGGGACACATTTTACCCATTGAGAATATTCATCCAAGATATGTATACCAGACCCAATAAACACCCAAGATCCCCTGATACTGGTTGCAGACAAGGAGAGGGTGGTGAAAATCAGCCATAAGCCTGCATCTGTAGAGATTGGCTGCCTCATACTAAGCCTCATGACTATCCCATACCCTTTGGAGGTGAGTATCTGAAGGAACTGATGGAGGCTTATGTAGCTATTTAGATGTGCATGGACATGTGATTATACTGGGATTATTGGGATAGTACAACCTCATCTTCCAATGTCATACACCAGTCTCAAAACTTGCCACTTCAATGGGAAACATCATACTAATTTCAGGAGGTGGTTCAGAAAGGAAAGTGGACTTATGATGAACAAGAAAAGATAGGCACAGTCCTTTTACTTATAACATGCATTCTAACTCTTCCAACCAAATGCTTTAAGGTATTTTAGTTAATTTTTGAATTGTGCTTGCCATTGTGAGAGTGTAAGAAGCATGGAATAAATAAAGTAATTCACTTAGATTTGAATATGCAAGTGAACTCTTAGTAGTGAACTTGATTTACCTAAATGTCATATGACTCCAAACCCAAAATGGTTAGGGTTTATAGTAAATGAAGTCTCCCATGTGAATGGACATAATGTTATATATTTCTAATCCCATGAGTTGATGGGAATTCAAATGTAAGAAAGTGAGCAAAGGAAAAAAAGTATGGCATGCCCCATTGTTAATGTGTAACCTGTTATGAATATAAATTTAATAAAAGGATATAAATAAATCATACATTAATGATGATGCTGATGGATCCTGGTGTTCTATCACCAGGATATTATCTATAGATGGCCTTACCATGATCTTCATTGATTCCTACCCCTATCCCATTTGACACCCATCGCTGAGGCCACACATATGCAGGACTGAGCCCATGAACCATATCCATCACTATCCCAGCATGTGGATCCATCACATGCCAAGCGTGCCTTTGATGACACCAGAGATTGTTGTTGTTATAGATCAATAAGCCTGTTATTTCATCTGTGCGAGTGAATAAGATGATC
>QFFB01001180.1:0-14931 GCA_003316465.1 Ramaria cf. rubripermanens
CCCGGGACGTTTTTCAGGTTATTCGCTAGGTCCTCGAAGAGGGGTCTTACCCTTTCTGTTACTCACATCCTGCTGTCCACCCTTGTTCTTACCCTGCTTGCTGCTATCTACAGGGCTAGCTATGGAAAGGCTACCACCACCCAAAGTCATCCTCGCCTCTACCTATGTATTCACGATGTTGACCTCTGCCTCCAATTTGGTAAGGGCAAGTGGCCAGGGGAAATCTTCGTTCAACCATTTCTCGTTCTGAATGGCAGCGAGAAACATTGGCTAGTGATGGTAACATATTGTTAGCAAAAACCAACCTGGCCAGGGAATGTCTATCGTCATTGGACTCTGAAGCTAGGAGGGGGATACTGTTATGACTGCTGTTTTCCACACCCCAAGTTCAGCAAATTATGTCGATCTCCCCAGCATCCTTCCACCACACTGATATCAACAAGGCCTCCATAGTCCCTTTCACTCCTATTTTATGGTCATCAAACATGGTCTTTGCCATTGTACCACCATACTTTGCCCTCATTTCGCATCATTCACAGTCCCCTTGTGGTGTGCAGGGTCACCAAGGACAAGCAGAAGTCCAATCTAACCAACAGGTTTCACCCATAGGCCCCATCCATTGCTGTGCCCCATGAAGGTGGTTTGACCCTGACTCCATGTCCCAGCATGTGCTACCCTTCCATAGTGTTCTCATCTCTCTCTATCCGGTCCCCCCTGCATTTGCTTTTTACTATAAGTACTCCTATTCTGCCTGTATAAATTCCCTAGTTTGATTATCATACATCTACCTCGTTACTTGACTCCTCACTAGTGGGAAAGACCTTAGTACAACGACCTACTCCCTCATCGGTAGTTGTGCCTAACAGTGAGCTCAAACCTTTGATCTTATTCACTACACCCCTTTAGGGGCATCACCCAGACCGCTATTTGCAGCACTTTGCAGAGGTGTTTGGATCAGCAAAAGGAACACCTGAACTGGGGTGACCTTTCCTTAAGGACATGCACAATTCATTGTGTACTACTCATGGGTTATTCACTATGACTGTAGGCCCATGTTGGAATTACACTGATGTTATATCTTTACTCCAAAATTCAATCTTGACAGCAGGATTGGTGCAAATTGCATGAATGATAATGGAGTAGCATGGACATGTGGCAAATATGGAGCTCAGCAAACATCAAATAGAGTGGGAGTAATATATGCATGAAGGTGGTATGATGGGATATTTCAGCAATGGCAGAGATCCTGGGTGGAGTGATTGTCTGGTAATATACTAGAAAAATGGTGATTCTGACAGGGTGCTGGGTCATAATCAGAGCCATTGGGAATATTATTGTTGGGGTTAGAGGGTTCACTCAGGTTTCCATCTCTGGGGTTTGGAGATGCTTCCAAACATACTTGAGGGTCCTCAGGGCCCTCATCAGAGACATCTTTGATGTGGCCTTGGGGAGCAATTTGATGAACTGGCCCTGGCAATGAATTCTGATAACCATTATGGAATGGCAGGTTGTCTCAAGATGGTAAGGATTCCATCCTTGCTCTGTGAGACTGGATGGTTGGGGTTAGCCTACTAGCATTGCATGCTGAAGACCTGGTTACTAGAGGGAGACTGTAACAGCCAAACATAAGAGTTCTGATATACTGGTAAGATGCCATCTGATGGGTAGGTGTAGCTGAGGTACTCAGCTGAAGGCTGAGTTGGGGTCTGGTCAGAGGGACTTGGCTTCAACTTATTGTATTGGACTTGTGCAGCTGTTGGTCCCTGTATTTCAGATGAGGAGCCCAAAGGCCAAGGATTAACTAATCTACCTATGGAGGAGGCACATGAATTATGGGTAGGGATACTTTGTTGATATCAGAACTGAATAAAATACACGTGCAGAAAGGACTTATATACTAGAAGTGATTTGGGATCAGAGATGGGTGACCAAGAGGTCACATAATACAGGCAGGGTGGGATTGAACTAAGAATAGATAGGGGAGTAATAATAGAGACATAACAATAGAGTGTGATTAAGTGTGACCAAAGTATACCAAGGCCAGAAGCCCAGGTGTGTGATCCAAAGTCCTAAGGTATGTCAAGATCTGAGGTGGAACATGGATCTAACAATTGGCAGCAGTGCATTCTCAGTCAGACTTTGTTTCATGGAATGGACAGCAGGCTCTGGAGAAGATCAGACAACAATGAGATTCATGGATAAAGGAGAGGATAGCCATAAAGTAGACAATGGTGAGAATACACAATTCTTGTAGTCTCCACATTAGGACAGTGATGCAGACAGTCATGTGACCTGAACAATGGACCATAGAACAATAGATAGACTTTGAGTACATTCTTCATATATAAAAGGGGATGGTAATAGCTAGAAAAAACAAAAACTTTTATCTCACATTCAATCTACAGACTTTGTCTTCTGCCTGTTTGTTTTTCTTTCTGTTTAGCTGTACTGTTTGATACAGACATATAGTAAGTACTTACTTTCATTGTCATTCTAGATCTGGGTTCTATGTCTATTTATCCAGTCTCACCAAGGTGGTCTGGACTTTGGGTGCTGTCATAATATAACTTGATTTGAGTTTCTAAGATTCTGTTAGAAAGACCCAATTTGGCATATTATGCTAGATAAGGAGTCATCAGGCCATCAGGGCAGCTACTGGCATGATAATATGGGATAAGGCTGAAGTACCTAATGAGGCCTTATTGCATTAGGTATACCTTATATATCCATATGTCAACCATATTAGACCATATTCTGTATTAAGTAACTGACAAGCAATAATTAATAAATAATGTGGTCTGCCTGACTTTATTTGATAGTTCAGTGTTACATAATTATACTAACATATTTTGCTGAAAGGTTGATTTGATTACTTACTAGGTATTACAGCTGTTTGCAATATATAAGACACAAGTTTAAAGTTATACTCAAATCTTGTAAATACTATAACTCAATGAATACTACACCAAACTCATTTAAATTTGGTAGTAAGTTCAACATATATATGTTCTAATTTACTATAATGTTACCTGGGTGAAAAAATGTCTAGGTGGAGTAGTTAGTCCATAGCTGAATTTACAAGCTGGCTGCAGCCTGGATTGAATGGTTGCTCTTGGATTTTTGATCAAGATATTTTTTCACCCAGGTAACATTATAGTAATTAGAAAATATATATGTTGAACTTTCTACCAACTTTGAATGAATTTGATGCAATATTCATTGAGCTACAGTATTTACAAGATTTGAGTATAGTTTCAAACTTATTGCAAACTGCTGTAATATAATTCATTTACAACAATATTAGTTCATCTGCAGGTCATCATCTCTGGAGGAGAAAACATTTGGGAATCTGTAACTGGCGGGCTTGTGTGGAAGTCAACGCAAGAAATCACCGAACTATTGACACCACAGATCACAAAAATGTTAGTCAAACTAGAAATTGCAAGGGAGACAGGGTCAATGATCAAGGATACGGTCCTCACGCTGGGGGAGAGCGCAGTGGAGTATATTCGTGGACATGGAAGAGATAGAAAGTGTATGCAAGTCATGGATGAATCGTCTAGTTGGTGCGAGCCTTATCTTGGAGGATGTTGCTGACGTCAGTGCAACGGAAGGCATTTGAGGGTCCGTCACAGACGAAGTTGTCACTGACAAGACGGACAATCGCGGCGTCAGTATCGCAATACAGCATAATACCAAACGCGACGCACTGGTACAGGACTACAAGGAGAGCAGAAATGGAAAAAAGAATCGTGAATCACCCAGGATGTTGACCTACCGCCCAGTCGAGAACTACTCTTCCCACGCGTGGGATTTGTACTTGCGCCTGTAAAACACATACCTGAATGGGGGAGAATGCAGGCGTTCAGTGGGTGGGAATCAATGACAGACGACAACGCACATTTTCGGCAACACGTTTGTCCCAGATAATGCCATTTGGCGTGCGACACACGCGGCTCACATTTCCCAGGCCCTGCAGGGGGGAACATACGTGAATAGGTTAATAGAAGTCGAAAAGACAACGTAATGCCGGATTAACGCTGGCCCATTTTCCGACGACGTCATCGTCAACTATGTTAATACCTCTCACGATAAGCCGTCTTTGCTTGGGAGCAAGCGCGTGCGGTACAGCGGCACACCGTTTCTGTCACAGCACCAGGAGGCGTTACTTCCATGACGGCGGGAAGGACTGCGATCTTTGTCCTGTAAGGACTACGGGATGAAGCAGGGAATGGACGAAGACCACGCTTGAGCTTGTGTCCGAGCTGAGATACCAGGGAACGGGCGGACGCGTTAGGGAAGACGGATGCTTCAATCTCGTTGTCGGCCGAGGCGGACGCGGAAGAGGTGTAGGAAGAGAACCGAGAAAAAGCGAGAGGACCGATGGGGAGGGTATGTATGTTGTGGGCGGGCGGAAGAGACGGATCAACGTTTCGGGATGTGGCAAGTGGGGAGAGAGCTCAGGCGTTGTGGGTGGCACGACACTAGAGTGTGACGAAGTGCGTGGTGTGGGCGGAAAAGAGGATTGAACGGGAGATAAAGATGGAGGCTGCGAGCTGGACGGCGCACGTCTTGGCAGTGTGAGCGGCTGCAGGGTCGCCGGGTTAGGGAGCATGCGCGCTGGTCCAAACCTGCGCGGGAAATCATGTTCATATCAGACGAAGAATCTCCCTGGGAGCGACTTGAAGGGGAGTTTCGACCACGACATTCCTCCAAGCCAAGCTGCAAATCGCGCATGACGAATCGCAGAGCCATCTCGCGCTCGAACACCTCGAGTTCCCAATTGACCTCTGCAAAGTGTTCATGCTGCAGTCGAGCCTGTGCCTCCACCGGATCACGTGGCTTGGGGCTTATGGTGGATAGGTAGGAGAAGTGCTGACCTGTCTATGCAAGAAATCACCAAATCATTGACACTACAAACCACGCAAACAGCATCCGGGAGGGGACTTGACATGCTGCATAGCTCTTCATTTCTGCATCCAGTTTCGCCCATGGACAATGGATGTAACACCGTTGCCCGCGGTCCGTATCCTCGGCTCCCCAGAAGGTGGAATTCGACCTGAAGGGGGGTATGAAATACATCCATCGGAGAAGAGGAGGATAGGCTAGCAAATGAGTAGGCTTCAGAAAGCTGTGGTACAGGTGGAGGATTATAGTTCGTATAACGAGTGAAGAGGGGCGGAGCGGCATACACAGGTGTGATCGGGGTAGAAGCAGGCTTTGCACCGAACTAAGCAGGAGGCATGGAAAAGTATACGATGACGTATATGTTTTACGCTGCCCTCCTGCCCCAGCACCTTACCAATGAAGTTGCTCGCGCGGGACCGCACTACAAAGGAACACAACACAGAGATGAAAGAGAGAAAAAAGAAACCAGGACGCAACAGCAGAGTCAAAGGAATAATAAAAAGAACAGGAGTCACGTTGGTTTTTCAGGTTTTTCCGACAAAGTACAAACACTCCTCTCTGGCCGCATATGCCGCCAAAAGGCATACAAATTGATAAACAATGGAACATGGCATCATCTCACAGATATCATATGCAGAGCGTGCGCGAGGATGTTTGATGACCCATCCGTTGCGAGAACTGGTGTCTCTTCATACTCCCTCAACATCTTATCGATGATTTTGGCTGCGCCACTAGCATGGCACACCTTGGCGCATGCTGCATGAATCGCCAAATAGCGAGGATCCGGAAGAGGGATTCGCGAGTCTGCGCTGTGAAAGGTGATTATTTCGCCTTCAGGAATTCTGGAAACGTAGCCTTGAGATTTACAGAAGCGATATGTATGTTGCCGTCCCTATAGTCGACATTGAACATGTCATTTCAAAGTTTCCACTTCTAAACTGCTTACCTCCACGGCCTCAAGCCAAACACGAAGACCGCCAAACATCGCATGAAGAGGAGTGGTAAGAGTCAATATATTTTCAACCCGGTTGATCTGCTGTCCGTTGAGCTCATTAATATGGACTCCACCAAACCGGTTCAATGTCTCAAAAATTGCAGAAGTCCTTTGTATCTAGCTGCAGATCATCAATTTATTGCTCAAGGAGATATTTTGGACTAACTGAAGCGGTTCGTTCGTCCTTTGCGGCAACAGAGAAGGGGATAATGTGAGCGGCAACCGTAGGCTCGGAAAACTCGCCCACAGACAGGTTCAACAAACCACCGTCAACAGACGAGATGTCGGGAGTTCCGCTGATTATGCACCGATAATTTTCCCGTTTAAGGCACTACGGTGTATGAAAATTTGAATAAATGATAGATTATTATCTCGACTTACCAAACCCTTCAACACCGTCTGATCTCTCTTGGCTATCTCAATCAAGGGCTGAATGTCGACTTCGTTTGGTTCAGCAGAAGGTCTGGATGGATGTTCTGACACCGCCGGTGTTTTCCCCCCTGCGGCGCGCACTAGCATACGATGATTGACATGAATGAAGCTCGGTTCTGAACGGAAAAGGCTTACTAGGCGCAATGAGACCGGTCACATACCCCCGGCTGAGGTTGCGGAGCGCATTGTCGTCCAGGCAGCTTGTGATCTCGTGAGCCACGTTATTTCGTCCTGCTATAGTTGGCGCGAACTTAAGTAACGCAGCAAGAAGCGGGCCTGTAAGGTCGTTTTTGTCGGTGGATACATATTGTTCGAGTCTTAGGGAGGCAGTTTGCGTGATCGTGGACATCAAATGCGGCTACAGGGTGCTCAGTTGAAAGTGGCTATGTTGTGGTACATCCGGCAACTGCCGCTCTATTGTACAATTACTGATCCCGTAGCGGCGCTAGTGCGCCTGTCCCCGACTCCGGTTGCATCTTAGTTAAAACAAAGGAGCAAGAAAGTGCTTTGTCTTATCCACATTCAAACAAATCCCTTGAAATACATACTATCACCCATCAGGATGTGGATCAACATCCTCAAACTTTTTATGTAGAATTACAAACTCTATAAAATGACAAAGGAATTTTATAGAACATGTATCTATATGTCCTTTAACCTTCTGTCAATTTTCCTAACATGAAAAGTAAGAGAAAGAGTAGCCTGGGCCATCCAAATGGTTGAGATCAGCATGTGGATCACCATGCTAGGCTGTTTTTATAGTTGCATTATCCACTACCACAGGCCATTTTATTCCCACAAAAATTAACCAACACTGGCCTGTATATATATAAGGAATTAAGAGCTATTAAGCCACCTCTATCAGTATGCAGGGGGTGCCAGTATCTGAGTGATTCACATCCTGACCCGATCCACATCCTGATCAGTGATAGTACTGTAAATTTGTGTAATTGCGCCAAGTGTGTTACTTATCCTCATACATCATATTGTTTTCAATTTACAGATGCATCATTATTTTTGGCTATTGAATGTTTGGTTATAGGGCTATAAGTTGGATAACAAGTCTGTAATGAAACCACCAAGTGATTCTTTCTTATGGGAAATTTATAACATGATCTTCTAATCTTGAGTGGCATATTACAATTGTGTCCTGCATTTAGACTGGAATAATATTGTCAAAGTTAAACTGTGGTGTAAATATTATTCATGGCTTGGCTTACCACAAGTAGGACACATAGTGTGTTTGACACTTGGATAAGACTGTTTATACAAAAAAGGTTGCATGCCGTTTGCTGCTTAATTTGGACCCTTGGCCCCAATTTGGTTCTGTCATGGTGTTGTTGCTCTGCTGTTGATTCAAGCTGCATTGCCATCCAACTTCATGTGGTGGTGCATTTGGTTGCTGTGCTTGTGCTTATTTATGGATACTTTGTACAAGATGTTCCTCACACAGCAATTCATAAGCATAAGTAATGTATGCTGGGCTGACAATCCTACTGGTTGATATGGGAGGCATAAAAGGTACATCATGGAGTATTGGGAATCTAGTCCCCAGTTCAGCTTGCTTGTCAGGCTTGGTCATGGCTTCTTCCATGAGGGCATGCAGCCGTACCATGCAGTGTGGTGAGTGTTTGTCAAATCAGATGTTACATAAATAGTGACCTGCAGGAACCATGACATTAAGACTAAACCTCCCATGCAGATGTTTCCCTGTAGAAAATATTGTGCTCTATCCAATAGTATGGGGATATCTTCTTCAGTCCACATCATTGCTGCAGCTGATGGTGATAAAAGGTGTGTATGGGACTCCTACCACCATCAGTGGGGCTGGATGTGGCTGGGAGGTTAGGGAGGGGGATTGGATATACACAGAGTTCCCTTATCTCCATTCATATTCCCTTATCCTTCATTGCTACTTTCCTTATATTGTCTCTTACTTTCTTTTGATAAACCCCATTTCCTCTTTAGGTAACTACTAAAGGTCCACTAATCATTCCTTGAGCGCTAGTAGTAGTTAGTAAACTCAGCGCCAGCACAGGGTCCTCTGTCTTGATCTCTGAGGACTTATGCTAGGTGTGTATTCCCAGTAAACTGTTATATATAAACTGAGGACTTGTGCTAGTGTGAATCTCACTTGCGTATCTTAATCTTGTTATTAGATCATGTGACCACTTATGACCGCTCATATGCACATCTCCCTCACAGAAGATCAAGACACTACCTTCTCTCAATCTCCCAGAACCTCCTACTTATCCTAGGGATATCTGTTTATAACAGCACATGGCTGAACAGATCCCAGACTCATATTGGGAAATGCTAGGCAAACATGGGGCAATCATGCGTGCCATGTTCACTAACCAAGCTGCACAACTGAGACAACTCCAAGAGCAAAACAAATTCCTGCACCACAACTCTGTGAATATGGCTACAGCAGTAGCGGCAGCTGCCACACAGAGCCTGACGCTTCCCACAAACCCAACAGCTTCAAAGGCATGACTGATCAAGGCTGTGGAACCTGAGAAGTTCAATGGAGACTGTAGTAAGATGGATGTGTTCATCAGAGCCCTAAGGTTAGTGATCACAGTCCAGCCAGCTGCCTTCCCAGATGAGAAGACCAAGATTCTATTCGCTTTGTCCTACATGTCAGGCAGATCTGCAGAAATCTGGGCTAGCAATGAGACTCACACTCTGATAGACAATGCAGCCACTGAAGAAACCCTTGAGGATGATGTATCTACTATCAGGACCCTTGACGACTTCATCCAGCATGTTGAGGAAGCTTTTGGAGATCCAGACCGAGCGAGGACGGCGCATACTCGGTTGCACGACCTTAGGATGATACTGGGGATGTCAGTGGACAAGTACACTGCTCAGTTTGAGATACTCGCAGTACACACAGGCTTCAATGATGAAGTGCTAGAGGACGCCTATGTGTGTGGCCTCCCACCTGCAATCCTTGACTAAATCCACGCCCAGCTGACGCTCCCATAGGGACTTGCTGCATGGAAGGAAGTGGTGTGTCAGATAGACCGCAACCACCACCACCTTCTAGACATCAGGAAAATGCACCTAACTTACATCCCGCCTCGCAGCATGCATCCCTGTACCCCCGCATCATCGGGAATGACTGCCTCCACTGCACATACGACACCCTCTATTCCTATGCCTATTGCAGGTCCCATGCCAATGGACATTGACACTAACCACCACCATGCAGAGATGTGCAAATGCTACAACTGTGGAAAGATAGGGCATATCTCTCTGCAGTGTCCAGAGCCATGTAAGGAGTGCATCTGCGTGAACGTCATCAAGGACAATCTAGTGGAACTGGTGGCCCAATCAGTAGCAGCAGCACTGGAAGCGTGTGACATCATCCAAAGAAGCGACAGCCAGAGCACTACTAAAAGGCAGAATGAGGACTTTTAGACACATCAACAGTGATAGATATGCCCCATGCGACGAAAGGTTCAGTAACTTCGGAAACTTGTAAAGTATGCCACCCAACAAGCATGTTACCCCCTTCCTTGCAAGTTGGTCAAACGATGACTGAACCCATCATGTCTAAGACTCCCTCCATGCCTTTAGTTGCTGACAATAGTCAGCAGCTCCCAGCATATGTGTGTTCCATGGATACATGCAAATGTACTAGAATTCCCTTGAGAGCACAATCCCCAGACATGGGCCAATTGTTAGCAGTGGACTCTCTACTGGATAGTGGAGCAATAGGAAGATTCATAGATGCTGAGTTTGTATGAGCTGAAAGGCTTAAGACCCGCCCCCTGTCACATGAAATACCTGTGTACAACATTAATGGCACTCCTAATGAGGCTGGAGCCATCAAGGAAGAAGTAGACTTAATCTGCTCTTTGGGAGATCATACAGAGTGGACCACCTTCTCTGTGACAAATTTGGGATGACTTGCTGTCATCCTAGGCCATACTTGGCTGGTTGAACATAACCCAGAGATAGATTGGAAAACTGGTGTAATAAAGATGTCCTGATGTCCAGAGTCATGTGAACAACAGAAATTGGATGAGGAAGTGCCATTGATCTGCTCTGAGCCACCCCCAGAATCACTAGAAGCAGATGACAGATTATTGTCATTTTCACAGAAAGTACAAGCTCTGAGATGATCAGTGCCACATCCATGATTTCTCAACATTTAGCACAGCAAGCTGTAGAGTTTGCACCAGTAAATTCCTTTGAGGATCTTGTTCCCAAACCCTATCAGTTCAAAGATGTTTTCTCCAAAGAATCCTTTGATCAACTCCCTTCATGGAAACCATGGGATCATGCCATTGAATTAACTCCAGGTGCTCAGCCCTTTAGCACCAAAGTCTATTTTGTATCACCAAATGAGCAGAAGGAATTAGATGCTTTCCTTGAAGAGAATTTAACTAGTCAGTGGATACGTCCATCAAAGTCACCAATGGCTTCTCCAGTATTCTTCATAAAGAAGAAAGATGGAAGTCTTCAACTAGTCCAGGACTATAGGAAACTTAATGACATTACTATCAAGAATGCCTACGCACTATCATTAGTACCTGACATCCTGAATAAGTTCTCTGCAGCTAAAGCCAAATACTTCACAAAATTAGATGTGAGATGGGGATACAATAATATATGCATCAAAGAAGGGGACAAATGGAAAGCAGCCTTTCAAACAAACTGAGGTTTGTATGAACCATTGGTCATGTTCTTTGGTCTCACCAATAGTCCAGCCACTTTCCAAACAAGGATGAATGTCATTTTTAGAGAACTCATTGACCAAGGAGTTGTGGTAGTATTTATGGATGACATCCTCATATTCACTGAGACTCTGGAGCAGCACAATAGAATTATGAGGCAAGTCTTAGAGATTCTCCGAAATCACAATCTATTCCTGAAGCCAGAGAAAGGCTTGTTTGAGAAACTAGAAGTTGAATACCTTGGGCTTATCCTCTCAGAAGGTTGTGTCGTCATGGACCCAGTGAAAGTGGCAGGAGTAAGGGATTGGCCAACCCCTACTGATATCACTGAACTGCGCTCATTCTTGGGCTTTATCAACTTCTACTGCTGCTTCATAGCGGACTTCTCTCAGGTTGCACAACCCTTGAACTACTTGACTAAGCAGAACATACCTTGGTCTTGGGAATTTCAAGGACAAGAGCAAAGAGCCTTTGAAAGACTCAATCAACTTGTTACCTCAGCGCCAATCTTAGTTCTCCCAGACCAGAGCAAGTACTTCCGCTTGGAAACAGATGCCTCAGCCTATGCAACAGATGCTGTGCTATCACAACTCTGTGAAGATAATGAATGGTGTCCTGTAGGTTTTATGTCTAGAAGCCTCTCAGATGCTGAACAGAACTATGTCATTCATGACAAAAAATTCCTTTCCATTATCAGGGGACTGGAAGAATGGCATCACATTCTAGAAGGTACTACCCATAAGTTTGAGATACTCAATGACCATCAGAATCTGACTTACTGTCATGACTGCTGTTTTCCACATCTCAAATTCAGTGAAGTATGTTGATCTGGCCAGCGGGTTTCCATCACACTGATGTTGGCAAGGCTGCCGCAGTCTACCTCACTTCTATTCACTGGTCACCAAACATATTCTTTGCCATTGTGCCACAATACTTCATCCTCGTTTCACATCATTTGCATCTCCCGTGCAGTGTGCAGGGTCACCAGATGTGAGTGGAAGTCTGGTCTAGCTGATGGGTTTCACTCATAGGTCCCATCAGCTGCCTTACCCCATGAAGCCTCTCTCCATCCATCCCTCCCTGCATTTGCTTTTTACTATAAAGTACTTCGATTCCACCTGTACAGTTCTCTAGTTCAATTATCATATGTCTACCTCATTATTTGAGTCCTCACTAGTAGAACAAACCTTAGTACAATGACCTACTCCCTCATCGATAGTTGTGCCTCACAGTGAGCTCGAACCTTTGATCTTATTTGCTACACCCCTTTAGAGGCATCGCCGAGACTGCTATTCGCAGCACTTCGCAGGAGTGTTCAGATCAGTGAAAGGAACACCTGAACGGGGGTGACCTTTCCTCAAGAACATGTGTGATTCATTGTGTACTACTCTTGGGTTATTCACTACAACTGTAGGCCCATGTCGGAATTACACTGACATTACCCTGAAATTCAATCTTGACACTTACTTCCACACTGCACAACATCTGAATTGATGCCAAGCTCATTGGTCATTGTATTTATCTCACTTCAATTTCCAGTTAACCCATCACCCAGGCCACTATTCAACCAAACCTGATGCTCTATCCAGACATGCGGATCATAAGAAGGGAGAAGATGATAACCAGAATCAAATCATCTTAGGTCCTGAACTGTTCCATATAGGTGTAACCAACCAAGGGGCATCTATGATTTTTGGAGGAGAAAGGGAATTCTTTGACAGAGTAAAGAAATGCATAGACAGAGATGAGCAGGTTGTCAAAGCTCTCAAAGAATTAGGCACAAGTCACAACTTACATGGAACAGAATGGGAAGAAGATGAAGGGCTCACTCTCTATCGTGGCAAGGTTTATGTTCTAAGAGATCCTAAACTGCACCACAATATAGTAAAGACTCACCATGATGCCCCCATATCTGGACACCCCAGCCATTGGAAGACAACTGAAAATGTCTCATGCAACTATTGGTGGCCTGGAATTGGCCGATACATTGCTAAATATGTGAAGACTTGTGACTTGTGTAATAGAACAAAGACTTTCCTGACTTCTCCAGTTGGCAAGCTCCTGCCAAACTAGATCCCAGAGCAGAGGTGGCAGATTATATCAGTAGATCTCATTGTATAATTACCCATGAGCCGAGGCTTCAATGCCATCTTAGTAGTGGTAGACTGATTATCCAAGTGAGCACATGTAATCCCTATCACATCTGATGTGAACTCAATGGGAATAGCCAGACTCTTCTGAGACCATATATGGAAACTTCATGGACTACCAGAAGAGGTCATCAGTGATCGGGGAACTCAATTTGTTTCACAATTTATGCAAGAACTGTTAAGTTCACGGACATTACCCAGAACTTCGGAGGTCGGGACTCAGAGGTCGGGACTTGGAGGTCGGAGACTTCGAAGGTATACAAGGGGGGTAGGGACTTGGCTTCAACTTATAGGTTGTGCCACCTACTATTGTTCGGTCCCTAATTTTGGAGGTCGGAGTGTCGGAGGTGGTCCGGAGGTTTGGACTCAGAGTTATTACTACTATAATTATAGAAGTAGTAATGCGAGGAGACTGGAGGTTTGTAACATGGAATTAAGTCGATATTCGAACTAGAGAACTGGATACAAGATTGGGGGACTATTAATACCTCGTAAGCTAATTGTATCCTGAGAACATATAACAAGAAGGATATAAGAGGCGTATAACAAGCGGAGTTCGGAATAGGGTCGGAGGTTTGGATCGAGGGAGGTACAAGTATTCTACTTTGGGTCATGAATGAGAATTATACTTTAAGAGGTAAACAATAAGAACTAAAATGGAACATAATAGTTACTTCGGAGTTCGGGGGTCCGAAGATTCGGAGCTTCGGTGTTAGATCTCAGGGATCTAACAAGAACTGAATAAACACCTTAATGTGAAAATAGCAGCCTCATCTGCTTACCATCCTCAAAAAGATGGTCAGACAGAATGTGTCAACCAAGACATTGAACAGTTTTTGAGGCTCTTTGTAAACCAATGACAAGATGACTGGGTAGACTGGATATCATTGGCTGAATTTGCTTACAACAACCGTGTCCACACTGCTACACAGACAACACCCTTCTTACTGATACTGGCCAACACCTTAGGTTAGGGGTGGAACCTTTAAGGGAAACTCGTCTAGAAGCACTGGGTGAGTTCACTGAGAAGATGGAAGCAGCAACAGAGGAGGCACATGCAGCATTGTCTAAAGCAGCAGATGACATGGCACACTTTTATGATGTTCATCACCAGACAGCTCCCACTTATCAAATTGGTGATAAAGTATGGCTTAATGCACAGAATATTACAACCACCCATCCAATGAAGAAACTTGATCACAAGTGGTTAGGTCTATACAGCATAGACAAATTAATTTCATGTAATGCTTGCCAATTACAGTTGCCACCCTCATTTGGTCGCACACACCCTGTATTCCCAGTGACCCTTCTTTGTCCCTATGATAGAGACCCCATCTTAGAATGCCAGAATCCAGTACCTCCTCCCCCTATCATCAAGGATGGTGTAGAAGAGTATGAGGTGGAGAAGATTTTAGATAGTCGCATCTTCCATGGGAAACTTGAGTATCTGATAAGGTGGAAGGGATATGGAGTTGCAGATGATCTTTAGAGATCTGCCAAGGAATTTGCTGGATCTAAGCGACTTATTAATGAATTTCATAAGCATAATCCAGAGGCACTGAAATAGATATAGACATACAGCATATCCCTATTAAGGTCTCATTCAATAACCAACTACTTGTTAGATCCCTGAGATCTAACACTGAATCTCCGAACCTTCGGACCCCCGAACTCCAAAGTAACTATTATGTTCCATTTCAGTTCTTGTTGTTCACCTCTTAAAGTATAATCCTCATTCATGACCCAAAGTAGAATACTT
>QFFB01001188.1:0-13275 GCA_003316465.1 Ramaria cf. rubripermanens
AACGCAGGTGACTTCTTGTGATGATCGCCCTGCTTCGTATGACATATGACGTAGGCTTGTGACGTGTGACTTGTGACGTATGCGCGGCTATGTCCTGTGACAAAGCTTCGGTGTTTTGGAACCCTTCAAGACTTTGGTGTTATGGCTAACACTTCAATCTATCAGAACGTGTCGTATATGAGACTTATAGAATACTAGCACTGCTGCAGCACAACTCCGGAAATAATTTAATATTTGTACCTTGGTTGCAATCCATGCAATAACTAGTCCAAGTTATCACAGATGGAAGGCAATGTGTTTCTTAGCAGCAATGCATAATAAACTATTAGACTGTAGGTTCAAGGACACTTTCAGGGTTCAAGCGTATTCCAAAGAAAGAGGAATACACCTAGCAGGCAAGTTTATAAATGGACTGACCTGATAATCTGTCAGTGCACAGCAATAACAAGAGACGTAAGAGAAGTGTGTGTGAGGTAGCTTTTATAAGCAACTTGACTTGACTTGTGAAAGATACTGAATAGTAAAATCAACTGATCAATAACTCTCGGGTATTAGAGTGCAACTGGCAAGACTATCAATTGTCAGACTCACTCTGTAGAATTTCACCTGGAGGGTTAGTCCAAGTGGCTAAGCAGTAAAGCAACTACTTAACTGAGAATTAATACACTAAAGTAAGTGTAAGAACCCTAGCTGGGGTTAGCAGCTTAGTAAGATGTGCAAGTCACACAAGTTGTATAGGATAGAAGATGGTTGAATTGATTGTTCTAAAGGTGGGCAGTATGGCCTCCTTTTATATCGTAAAGTACAGGGCTTCTATCTATAAATAGCTGAAGAGTGAGTCACAATGAAATATGGGAGTGAGACATGGAAACGAGGGAGGTGAGTCAGGAAAGGGTTCAGAACCAATCACATTACAGGAGAATCACATGATTCAGGGCCGAGTCAGGGCCGAGAGTCAAACCAATGAGTCACTGCAGGCCCTGCTCCACTGGATGACTCACAATCAAGTAACCTAACCCGATTTAGATGAAATGAGTCAAGGGGTGAGTCATTCATAAAGTGGAGCCAATGAGTTATACCACTTATAGAGGTGTGAGACAGGAACCTGAGTCACTTCAGAAATCAGTGCCATTCTGAGTGGAGATATGACTCATACATAATTTGTTTGAGTCATAATATGTGATGGCCCAATGCCCTGCGGGCATGGACATAGTCTGTGTGAAGTCCTGGCTCCGCATGAGGTCCTGGCCAACGCCAACATCTCAAGCCCACTCCTCATTGTCCGGCATGGCCAGCTACCTTTGCACGATGCAGTCGCCATTGGACCCAAACGTGGCCGACGATGTACCAGCTGAAACATCAGTTGAGTCCACCGATGTCCCTAATGCAGCCCCTTATCCAAATCAGGAGCACCTGCCTTCGCCCTCCAGTTGAGAGGGATCACCATCAGCATGCTCATCACCACAGCTGTTCATCTTTTCCATTTACTGTTTGAGTTTATCTTTACAGTTTGTCATCTTCACACACACTTTGCAGGACTTCCAAAGGCATGAATATGCTGGGGGGCTCCTGGGTGTGTATGGTA
The DNA here is from genome assembly GCA_003316465.1 of Ramaria cf. rubripermanens. Taxonomy (NCBI): domain Eukaryota; kingdom Fungi; phylum Basidiomycota; class Agaricomycetes; order Gomphales; family Gomphaceae; genus Ramaria; species Ramaria cf. rubripermanens. The sequence continues at coordinate 1,586 of QFFB01001188.1, forward strand.
GAAGTCTGCAATGAGGTCAGGGGCATTGACTTCACCTTTGCTCTCTCAGGAGTTCTCCTCATACCCATACCCCTTCTACTTGATAAGGAACTGTAATTGGCCCCTCTGCATATGACTATCTAGCATTGTATCAAGGAAGGCCATATATTCATGATTGGCAGTGTTGCCAGTGATACCCACCTGAAGGAGACAATTCTTCCTCCATTCAGCAAGTAGCTCACTCTTTTCCTCTCCTTCAATTTGCTAATAATTCTCAGGCTCACTATCTTTGTCAGACATCCAGTCAATTTGCAATATCACTAAGGGATTGAAACCATAGTTGATGACAAATTTAGGAATTGCTGAAAGTTGCCAGCCCAGTATCTGTTAAATATTCAACATAATCCTCCATTTCTTATCCACAATATGCTTACATCTTCTTGCCTATGGTAGGCTGATTGGTTGTGGTTTGTTTTTGGGATTTGCATTTTGAATGCAGCAAACCAGTGCTTAGGATTTCAAGTGATGACAAAGTTAAGCTACCTATGTCAGCTAGGGATGATATGATTGAGAATATAGCTTACCACCTTCACCATGCACTTAAACCTGGATGAATATATTTTAGATAAGTTCCTACTGGTGCATGATTTCCTTCAGAAAACTGTGACATGAATGTCCCATGGCTGGACTCCACTGTGATCTTGGATATTGTCACTCTATTCACACCTTGAGCTTCAAAGCTCAAACATGTCTTACTCAAATTTAAGTTCTATGGGGTAAAGTATGGTGAATGAGTAATAAAAGATCCAAAAATAGAACAAGTATGAGTCATGATGAGAAAAGACTAACTAAAATAGAAACAAGGTGAGTCATTCTGAAACAAAGCGAGTCATAACAAGAACACTGCCTGTTCATCTAGGATATAATACAGGTGACTTCTTATGATGGTGACCTGGCTTCATGTGATATATGATGTGTAACTTGTGACTTGCGTCTCAGAGGAAGCAGAGACAATAGCTAAATGTTCACCCAAGGCAAACAAGCTTCTCCTGACCCTGCCTCTAGATGTCATAGCAGTCACAGATGCCCTGCATGAATTTGATTCTCCACAACAACAAAGTTTAGCTTCGTAACGAGAAAGCTCTGAAAGAGTATTTTGAGTATTACATGTCATGTCCCTTGGGAATGGCACCAATCACGCCAGGATTTATCCCCAAAATGATGACCTTTCTCTTCATCCGCACCAGAGCATTGTCTGCTGTACAGCACTTCAAGACTGCTGTGGATGGGAAACTATGTGTCAAGCCAGAGTTGACAAGGGTCAAAAATGGAATGTTTGGAATTGGTGAGTCAGTGTGGGTCAGGCCCGGGCCTCTGGGTGGTGCTGCTAGGCTTCCCGGACATAAGCCGAGGATTTATCACCTCAAGCCTTAGTGTCCGGACCGAGTGCCTGGCCCGAGTTGCGGGCGCGGGAAAGTCCGCAACTCGAAGACGCGAGTTCGAGGTCGGAGTCTGAAATTGGACAGCCGTGACATAGTTGTGGGTGTCCATGGGTGACCAGCATAAGTTCCACAAAAATACAAGTGTTTTTAAGTCTCCCAGACTTCGTAAAAATAAGAAAATATTACTGCAAGGTCATGGGAATGGTTTGATAATACTGAGATATTTTAATAGGAGTTTTTCGACCAAGGAGAGGGTTATTTCATAAGAAGCAGGACCTTCAGAGTGACTAAACAGAATAGGGGCTGGTTGAGCAACCCTCAGGCTTCAAATATACAGACTTTGGACTGGTTGAACAGTCATTCCCATACAACTGTGCACCTGCCCTCCAGTAAGTCTGTGAGCTCCCAGGTTCCATTTTCAATCAAGCCCCTTATCTCCTCTTTCATAGCCTGCAGCCAGAACTTGGCTTCTGGAGAGGACATTGTGAGTCTGTAGGTTGTTGGGTCCCCCATAGGCATGATGTCAGTTGTGGCTGGGGGTGTGGTGATTGTGTTTTTCCATACAGCAGGCACCCGATGGTTTGTTTTGTCTGGACTGACATTTGTTGGGTCAGGATGTAGGGTCCTTCCAATAATTTGTGTGGATCATTGTGAAGGAGGAGGTTGATGACATGGTGGAGGTGAAGGTGGAGTGTGGTTTGGTGGAGGTGGACCAGGTGGCAGTGGTGGCCCAGGTGGTGGTGGTGGCAGTGGGTTGTGGTCATTGTCTTTGTTGTTGCTCTCTGGTAGAGCTAGTTTGACTAGTTCAGGTGGTGGTTATGGAAGTTGTAGAGGGTTGGAGCTTGGTTGTGTAATTTAGGCTTTCAGGGTGCAGAGAGGAAATACTGTTTCCTCAAACACATCATCAGTGGATACAACTATTTTGTGTGTAGATGGTTCCCATAGCTTATACCCCTTAGTGAAACTGTCATATCCAATGAAAGTGAGTTTCTTTAAGGTTGGATCAAACCTCATTCACTGAGTTGTGATATGGGCATAGGCTAGGCATCTGAATGTTTGGAGGTAGCTGAGGTCAGGCAGTCGTCTGAGGAGACATTCATGTGGGGAGATGTAGCCAGTTGCACGTGAGAGAGTGTGGTTTTGTACATGTGTGGCTGTAGCAACAGCACTCTCCCAAAATCTGTGAGACATGCCTGCACTCTGAAGCATGGCTTGGGCAGCTTCTGCAATGATTTAGTTTGCTCTCTCAGCAACACTGTTCTGTTGTGGTGTGTGTGGTGTGGTGAGCTTATGCTTAATGCCTTGTTCCTCAATATACTGGTTGAACTCTTTTGATAGGAATTCCCCCCTGCAATCAGAGCATACAGCTCATAGTGTTCCTTTGTAGTGTGTGGAGACAAGTGCATGAAATTTCTTAAAACACTTGAAGGCATCACTCTTCATTTGTAGGAAGAAAATACATTTGTAGCATGTATAGTCGTCCACAAGCACATACTGGTAGCTATTTCCTTGGATTGATCATGTTTGCATGGGGCCTGCGAGGTCCATGTGGACAAGTTCAAAAGGTTGAGTGTGGTGGTGAGTCGAGGATTTAAGCTTTGCTGTGTGGACTTCCCTAACAGACATCCTTCACATGTGGGGAGGGCTTGTTGTAACGTTAGATTGATCTGGTTGTTGATCTGCTTGAGGGATGGCCGGGATAAGTGACCAAGGCAAGCATGGAGTATGTCTATAGGGGTGTTGGTCTGTGCTGAGTGGACAGAACGTGATGTGCAGCTATGAGGGCAACCTAAGAAGACACACTACACTCAAGTAGCACACTGGCGAAGGGGAAATCCTAAGTCATATACAACTAGATACAACACAGCAGCATACTTGGCAAAGAGGAAATCATAAGAGAAAACGCTGAGGATCCCTTCACCCACTAGCTAACAACTATATACTTTGGGCATCATAACTCCACACCTCCAAAGCCCAAGTTACCTAAGCCACAGGGGTGCCAAAATACAGACAGGGCCAAAGTAGGTGTTCAAAAGCTGCTGGAAGAACAACCTGTGAAGCTCTGGGGGCAAGAGGCCTGTTGCTGAAGCAATGTCTGGTGGGATTGATCTTGGCTGGGGTGTGTATGCCTTGCATGCACTTTGCAGGACTTCGGCAGGGTGTGGGAATGTTTGCATGGAGTGGAATTTAGGGTGTGAAGGCTTTGCAAGGAGTTCACAAGGATTTCACAAGCTACACAGAGGTTCCCCTTACAGCAGCTTAGAGTGAGCCAGTAGTGTTGTCCGGTAAGCTGTCTTTCTGCATACTGTACCCCATTTTTGCTAAGGAGCACCTTTGAGCCCTCAAAGTTGACGGAGATTCCTTTTTCTCCCATTTTGAGTATCAAAATGAATTAACCTCCAATGTCTGGGGAATGAAGTATGTTTTGGAGCTTGATTTTTTTCTCCAATCCATTTATCCACATTTGTGTCATGACCATGCCAATGCCAATATAAGATACCGATTTCTTTTTGTCAGCAAGGAATACCATTCATGGTATCAGGAGTGTCTGATATGTAGAGTAGTCTGTAATCTTGTGAGTTATGTTATCTGTGTATGTTATGATCTGGTTCCTTGCAGATCTCTGGTGACCATATTCGGCAACTAACCCCGTCCTGAGCCCATACCCCAAGCCCAACCTTACCTGAGCCCGTCCCAAAGTAGTCTGAGCCTGAGCCCGAACCCCGTTTCTTATCCAGCCCTGAACTCCCTTATGATCCCCTTAGTTAGTTCTGTCCGACCCTGTTCCCCTTGTTATCCGTATATAAGTCTCACTCTGTATGTACTTCGCTCTTCAGTCAGAAATCACATTAGATACCCTTTGAACCCCTTACTAGTTTCTCGTCCTGTTACCTTTTGGCCCCTTCGCTCCTCTTGTCCTAATCTCCTTCTGAAATCAAGGGCACATGTGATAGTGGATGGCGCAGCACATAAGCTGAAGCCCAGCCCTTCCTAGTACTCCTCAGCTGAGCTCGGTCTGAGCTCCCCCAAGGTCCCACACAAAGACCCGGGTCTTAACAGTGCATCCCAAGTCAATCATCTACTTATTTGAGCTCGCAATATAGAAGCAGATCATGTCATTTGTGGTGTTAGACATTACAGCAGCTGCACTATCAGACAGGTTGGGGTTTTCTCCTGCAATGGCAGCACTCACAGAAGGGGTCATTCTTATCCTTCTCTTTTCCCTTCCCTTTGCTCTTTTTATTACTTGTTCCCTTCTTCCTCTTGGATTATGCCTCTTCTTGAGACAAACCATGTGACTTGTGGTGGCAATCCTTTTCCCAGTGGCCAGTACTGCCACAGAAATTGCACCTGTCCTTCCCAGTGTTTGACTTTGTGTGAATGGCATTTGTGCTCAGCTGCGAGCCCTGTCAGAGCTCTTCAGACAGGATGTGGCTGCAAGTATTTGCCCAGTCAATTTTGGAGAAGTTGGTGATGGTGGCAAGAATGGTCTGCTCTGCAATTTCATACAATGTGGGTAGAGCCTGGAGAACATTGAGAGTATGGAGAGGGTCACTGATAGCTAGACCAGCGGCAACAATGCAATTTTTTAGCTCAGACATTTCATCTATTTGCTGAGTGAGCTGGGTATCATGTGAGAAGGTCATGGTCATGTATCTGCAGTAGTCAACCCGGAGGTTTAGGCCAGTCCTCATGCTATATGTTGTCTTGAGATTGCTCCAATTTTGCTCTAGGGTTTTTGTCATATTGAGAGATTGGTGGACAGATGGCTTGACTGAGACCAGGAGTAGGGAAAGGCCCTGGCAAGATCATTTCTCCCAGTCACTGAGTTGCTTGTGCTTGTCATCAGTTGGCAGGGTGCTCAAGGAGGGAGTATATTTGGTCCCCTCAGCAATGCATAATGTGTCAATGAACATGAGTGTGGCTTTCAGGAAGAAGGCCCAGCTTTCCCAGTTTGTTCCATTGAACTTCTTGATGGTAGACAGTAGTTTTGAGGTGGTTGTGTTGGCTGTGATGTGGGTGTGGACAGCTGATGGAGAGAATCAATGCAAGTGAGTTGACAATTAGGTTAGGTTAAGTTATTTAGGGAGTGGGGCCCATAACCTATTGTAAGAGCAGCTTCTGTATGCAGCTTATAACCTAGGCGACATCAGATACAAGTCTGTGTGTATTAGGAGCTAGTAAGAAATACCTATGCAATATCAGATACAAGTCTGAGTTGCCATCATACACATGGCCAATACTTATGTTGCATGGAGTCTGTGGTACAATGGTGATGTGTATGAATCAGACATGGTACTAAGGGATGGTGCTTGGCAATAGGTCAGTTGTTGTCTGATTTACTACAAATAGAATTCAATACAAGTGGTAGTTCTTATTTTGGGTACATAGACCAAGATAATTCTGCACTAACAAGAGCATACATGAAGATTTGTATGTTCCAGAATGTATTTACTTCAACTGACATATTTTGTTTATACTGAATTTTACTGTACAAAAATCATATCAATTTTAATCTACATATATGTAGGTTAATATTTCAAATTATCAGCTCTGAATCTTGTGTTTTAGTTGTGCTATGGCAAATTTTTATTTTCAGATGTATTTTGGTAAATTTCAAACTCCGCCTTTTATACCTGAAACAGCTGTAATCTGGACTATCAGTGTATACATAGTTACCAGTATAAGATTTAGCATGTACACTATCTCCAGATCGGATCAAAGGTTACAGGAAACTTTAAGGAGGTCAATTGACCAAGCTTGTGATACATTTGATCCCACAGGAATTGCATTAATCCTTTCTATAGTCTCGCTGTTATTATACGTGGCTATTCATGCATAAGTAATTAACATCCCCCTGTAGTAAATCGGACAACGACTGACCGATCGCCGAGCACCATCCCTTAGTACCATGTCCGATCCTTATGCATCACCGTTGTACCACGGACTCCACATAGCATAAGTATCGGCCATATGTATGTATCTGACGTCGCCTAGGTTGTAAGCTGCGTACAGAAGCTGCTCTTACAATACCCCCCCGTGCGCCCGCGCGCGCTATTAGTTGGTCACTGACGCCATATGCTGGTAAACCAAGAACGTTGAATGTCTCTATACTAAGTATGTCCCGGGTCGTTGCGGGCTCACCGTCGACTTTCAGGACCTGCTGTGAACCTCTGACTCGAGCCGGGAGTCCGTCTGTCCGTAGTACTGGTAGGTTATATCACTCTCTTGTGATGAATTGGTCGGAGTGAAGATATACTGAAACAGAGGGGTACAATAGGAAGATGTTGAAGAAAATGAAGAAGGCCCAGCAAGGGGAAGAAAGGAAGAAGTAGAAGAAGACAAGGCTAGTAGCAACAACCCCGAGCATAATTAAAGGTCCACGACTCTAAGACGTTTTGTGTTTACAGTAATAACGGGTACCATAGTAGTATACGAGAAACTTGCCTCTATTCCTCTCTGATCAGACTTGTAAACAACCACAGTAGAAGACAACCGTTGGAATTACATCGTATTATAGATTTATGTATATATTACTGCCATGATTAAAGTCCATTATAATGACACTCGGTTACTGTAATAAGAGTCGCTCAATAATGATATTAATGCTAATACGACAAACCTTAAATGAGCGATTAAAAGCTTAAGTTAGCTTAACAAGTGGTCTCGTTAGCGGGGCAGTGCCTGCACGTTTTCAGCATAGGCTTATATAATCAGATGGCAAGATAGCCTCACGGGATAATAGTTTCTGTTGCACCCGGGTCGCTGCTGAGGGTCGGGAAGGGAGATGCGTAACACGCCACCTCAACGTCAGCCTGTGTCTTGGTGGCGGGGAAGCTACATGAATATTAGACTGACGGAACCTCGTGACAGACGGAATTACATACGTCGCCGGCTTCCCGGAGGCGGGAATGGGGTCGAGAACGACCTCAGAGCAGTCAACCAACTCGTTCGAGTTTTGACCAATCACTGCGAGCTTAGCCATAGCTCGCTTGAAGGCATTGGACATTTTTTCTTGCTGGTTGACGAAGCCTTGCCATGTGCAAGCCGTGCGCGGGTCACGAGCGACGAGGAAATCGGATTGGAGACGCATCTCGCCGACATTCACCCCAGAGCCCAAAGGAAGGGGAGACAAGGCCTCGCCTGCAAATGTAAATGAGATGCAGCAAAGCATTTGAGAATCAGGTTCACTAACCAGTGTTGTTTGGAGTTCCGGGGAATCCAGTGCCCTTGAGCAAAACTTCGAGGAAGACCTGAGTGTCGAAGGTGAATGGCGTCGAGTCAAAGGGGACGGCCTTAATTTGGGGGTCAATGTGATCTGATCTCGCAATAGAGTGGGATGCGAGCAAAGCGACCACTTCGTCAGGCGAGAAGTTTCCACCATCCTTCATACGGGCGAAGATCTTATCGACCGAGTCCTGGGGTTCGGGGATCAGGCCATCAGGAGCGGGGGCAGTGGCATTCGGACGTCCGGCCTTGAATTGTAACTTCGGAGCACCAGGACAGTTGCCGATAGCAATGGCAGCGGCGAATTGGATGAGATCACCTGCAGAGACCTGGGTGTGGTTGTGGAGGAAGGGGGTAAGTAGTTCAACGCTGTCAGAAATCCCGAGGTTTGCGTGGAAATTTGGCTCGACGTTGGGGAAAATAAGCATAGAACCGTCGGCACCTCCACCAGCCGGGAATCCTTGATCCCTTAGGGCTGGCGAGAATGCGATGGCATCGTCTGAAAGAGAAGAATACTCAAGTAAGTAAACGTACACTACCGGAGTCTGGGATTGGACTGACGGAAACTGAGGCGAACTATTTCATGTGTATCCTCACCACACTGGTGTGTAAATCTAACATTATCAGCTAAATGAGCTGCGCAAGCAGGTAGCAACATCTTACAGGTTGTTCTGGAGGTCATCGCGAAGGGCGAAAAACGGGCAGCAAGCAGAATGAGAAGCTACGTTGCCATCTGGACACTTAACACGGCCGGTGATCGCAGCCTGAGCTACAATGGCAAGGCTGAGGAAAGCAACGAGAGACTTGATGGCCATTAGAAGGAATGTCCGGGGAGAAACTAAGGTTGCTTGCTTGAGAAACAGGTTTCTGTGGGACGCGCTTTTATATTCACAGGTGAAGTGCAGCTATGTGTTTAGATAATATGCGCCACTTGGAGGTGAAGACTCATGGAAACGGGACAACGCCAATGGGCTGTTTGGATTATACAAGGCAATGCCTCTCCGGTGAAGAGACGCGCCAATGGTATTCAAGACATAAGATATCAACGCCACCAGAACAGGTTTTGATTTCCATTGACGCGCTGTGCCAATTCAACCTGCCAAGCCAGGAGGCCGTGTAGAGATGAGACACTAGTAAATCTAGAATAGAATGGTCACCCCGGAAAGATCAGCCCAGTATAATCCAGACAAAATATCTATGGGCAGCATAAGGGTCAATGCATCTTTCATCTTTGAACGAATCTGAACCACCATTGATTCGTGGGATCACGACACAAAAACAACGCTCTGATGATCGAGAGAACGATGGTACCTAGGTTGTGATGACGATTGGCAGAGTGGATGAGTGTCGAACACAACAGAACCGATAGAGGAGCTTGCAAAGCGGGTAATGCGCAATGCAGCGACAGCATGCTTGTCATCCGAACATCCCATAGAATATGTTCTCCAATTCGAAGACTCGAAGGCAAGATTCCGGAATACCCGGCCTATCCTACGGCCACTGGTTTCCACGGAGGTTTGATCAAAGCCCCATGGACAGCGCCTTGCGAAGACCAGGAATCACCTCCTGGGGGAAATCACCAATGCATCGCAATGCTCCATACATGATCACGTAATCCGTTTTGTTCGATCATGTTGCCGTGACAAACAATGGCAAGCTGTTCATCAACTTACGGAACTCGGAAGAGATAGAGTTCATGTTTGGCCGCATGCTGGGTAAACTCAAACCACCTGGTGCGTCATTGCGTGTAATATTTATAGCGCTCCACTCAGGACTCGGAAGCACAATAGTAACGGCAGACAGTAGCAGGCAGTGCGTTTGCCATTCAACGACGCTATGTGCTTCAAGTATGATCCATGATTCATGAAGCTCACCTGATGTTGCGATTCAATATCCACACAGATGTACACCGTTCCGAGACACCTTGTTGGCAATGATGTGAGCGAATGATGCGGGACTCGGAATGGCCCCTTGAAACAAATGTCTGAGGCACTGACACCGCCATTGCGTCTGCTTCACAAAAGCTGGAAATGACTGTTCATCTACCTGTTCGCCAAGCCCGAAATTCGAAGCTTGACGCGTCGGGTGTAGCTGCCACCATCTCGTTGACATCAAACCTGATGCAGACTGTGAGTGCTTGTCTCTTCTCAGACATGCTGCATATTAATTACATGTGACTTGCGCTTTTCCTCACGATTCTAAACAGTAAGCACCGTCTTCCGTCTGTCCTCGTCTTTTGTCTCCTCATTGTATCGCTATGACTCGAGCTGTGCTGTGAGATATACCCTATTTTAACATCAACTAGCTCCTATCTGCTTAGAAACAGAACGCACTGGCCGATTCTCTATAATTAAAATCTGATGCATCCGGGGATATCGATGGTTGGACACCTTTCGCAATTCGAGGGTCCCAATATGTTCTCGTCTCCTGACGTTCATTTCACCGCCTTGCTTTCAAGACTCACTACCCCTGTAAACATTTCCATGGGTGTCATATTGGACGCCAACGAGGTGAGACTAAGCTTTACAATATATGAGCACTATTGATCACTACGCCCATCGGTGACGTTAAGTATTTTCGCCAGTGCTTACTCGTGCCTAAGTTTTGTTACACCTGCAGGGTAAGACTTGTTGGTTAGTTCTCAATATATAAAACTGAGCTCTGAGAATGTTACAGGTGGAAAAATGTGATGATGATCCCCAAATGACCCATCGTTTGAGTATTTCATAAGAGCGTCTATACAGTCCTAGGTGTGGCAGGTGATGCTATATATCATTGGGGGTAAGCGGTACCAAGGCCGTTCAGTCAAGACACGCTTTTTGGTTGAAACGAATTTGATCAATATGCATATAGATGGTCGAACCATTGTTCACAATCAGGACCCATGGGAACAGATTTGTATGGGATGCTTGTAACACCGGGAGCATGGATGTTACAGTTGCGTCATAGCTGGTTGTGCCATTCAGCGAAAATGGGTGCTCAAAATGCTGTTTATTATATGTAAGTATCAGTACTTCTGTACTGCCACTGATTCCAATAACCGGATCGACTCAGGGGGTATACATATATTTGGTGATGATTTGTTGGAAACTTCACATACATTACGGTTACACAGGGGCTGCTCTAGAAGATGTCCCGTCAATGAGTTGTACAGCATCAGGAAATTTGGACTCAGGTATGTACATGAGCCCTGTTGTGATAAAAAGAATATTGTAATAAGCATTGTGATGTCATTTTCTTTTTATCCTTTTATTACTCTTTCTCTTTCTTTTTCTCAGTCATAAAAGTTAGGAATAATGTTTTAAAAAAAAGGGGAGTCTTGTTTGTTATATTCAGGGAGGAAGCCACAAGATAACACCCAGCCCACTTGCGCGAGTCGTAGACGCGCTATGACATCACGAGTACGGACAGATGGGAAACGCATGGGATTACCCCACACATGCGTCACCGATAATCGATCAGCCCAGTTACATGGCAAACAGGCGCCTGAACTGCCGGAATAATAAAAATAGAATGAAAGGAATGTTGCGACTATAGAGGGTCATACGAGGATGGTAATGACACAGAATTTAAAATCAAGGAACACATCAAACATATCCAATAATTGGATCGCATATAGGATAGGGGAAGAAGGAGCAGCTTTCACATTATTATGTCAAAGAGACAAACATTTTTCTCTATTATCTTTTTTTACTTGTCATCAAAAATTATACTTCCAATTCCCCCATTCACTATTTTCTTCACCCTGATGACTGATTATTTTCCATATTTTTTCCACTATCCAAAACAAAAATCCAGCACTATTTGCTCCACAGATAGCACTATCCTTCATCCCCTTAGTTACTAAATTTTCAGACTTCCATCCCTATTATTAGCATTCCCAAAATCACCCATACACCTTCTCGTATAAGTATCATGATATTCCTATATGTTGTTCTTTAGCGGGAATTATATCTTTCCTGATACACTTAGAAAAAGCTCAGGGCATTCAGACTTGCCTTTCAAAAGAATTTCCTATTATCCTCTTCAACAAAACTCTAT